>NJRL01000534.1:106335-126677 GCA_003063815.1 Aphaenogaster rudis
TAGTTTTGAGACACCCTGTATATATATATATATTGATAAATAGAAGGAATTTAAAAATCTAATACATTGCTTTATAGGAACAAACACAATCTCGCTATAGCATATGAGTTGCGATTGTCACTAAAATACAGAATATATTTTCAAAAGGTTTGACGATAAAATATAGAAGACAAATACGAATTAGATAGTATACTTGAACTCAAGTAAGACTGAGATACTTCATTTAATGTTACATATTGCGAAGGATTAATCTCACGCGTGCACACATACCCACACAGTACCGAACAGGAAATTGTATCTATTAAATCCCGGCGATATTATTTAATCAAGAAGCGTGGGCACTGTCGCGTTAAAGAAGTAGCCACTTACGTACAAGGACTTGGAACATTTCCTCCCTCGTTTGCGAGACAGGATGCAAATCTAGTTAAGTTTGTAAAATACTCGACTCTCTGAACAAGTACTAAACGATAACTTAGCTGCACTTTCAATCTTCTCGTGTGGAAAATCTCGGTAATCGAGTTTCCTCAAAACATTCTTCGGGAAACTAGCCAAACCGCATTTATTTTAAACAACAAGAGGCAATAAAGAAATATATTATAATACATTATAAAATGTAATATTAAAGGAAAATCAAAAAGTAGTAGTTTAAGTCGGCTTTCAATACGCTCCGACACACAAATTCAAAGGAACTATTAGCGGCGGCCGGAAATGATCCGATAATAGCGGGAAATTATGTCAGGTGTCCGTAACTGAAGTGGTAATCTGTAAACGTGTTTGTACCACAAATTGTCGCGGCATGCAAAAAAAAGGTTAGAAATCGCGTCTTTAGCAAGATTGCCAGATATATTGCGTGTTTCCTAAAGATAACAGTTGTTATTTGGCGACACTAACGAATATTTTTAATTGAGCATTCTCCTAATTGTATACACAATCATCTATTATCGTCGCCATCTAATAATTAATTGTATTCAGAAACATGCAAAGATACAAGAATTATGCTTAAGCCGTGCCGATATAATCTGTACCATTAGAGACATTGTACGGTTCATATCACACAGCTGCATCGGAATTGACTTCTCATAATGCAACGATTATATAAATTTTTAACGTCATTCCGGCTTTTCAGAAAATGCAAATAGATAAACAGGAAATACTTTACGAAGAAGTATCTCATAAATAATCATAAAGCTAAATTACATTGTTTGCACAACATTAAAAATTCTATTCCCTTCCTGATTACTTGAAGCAGAGTAACTGGGATCGGTCACCGATAATGAAACGTTAAAGGTACTTATAAGTTAAATATTTAAGAAAACACATTTAATGAAAATTGCAAAACATATATTGCCAAAAAATATATTCTTAATATGCATATTCCTTAAAAATTGACAAGCAAGGAAGACTGTATCACGTGGCAAAGAACTCTCGTGAGGGATTCTCACTCCCACCTTCCCTTCCTCCAAAATGCATTCACGATGAATCACTTCAGGCATTCCATCAGGGTTAAATTCTTCGTTCAGCATAGATATTGATCATCATATTAGTATGCAAGAACGTAATCTTTTTTGAGAGTTTTATTTTGTATATAAAACTTTTGTTTAATATAAAAATAATTAGTGTCTTTAAAATTTAACATTAAGAACTTACAATCAGAACAATAAACTTATCTCAATTTTAAAATATATGTAGAAGTGAAATTTATTTACAAACAAATTTATTCGAATCTTTTGCATGCTGTAGAAATAATTATCCGAAAATCTTAGGCGTGTTATCAGTGAGAGACTAAAAGCATCTTGAAAAAAGATATCATAATATTTATTTCGAAAAATATTTTGCGTGAATAATGTATCCATGAACCTGTTTTTCCAATGCCAATAAGCCAGTAACAAGTAGATCTTCTATAGAAGCTATAATTTCTAGTTAAGGTTTGGGTCGTTCTACATACATATAAGGGTGGATCCTAAAAGTTACCCGTACGATAACTCCTGACTGAGAGGCATTGAAACCCAAACTCGCTCGACGAAGTTATTATCTCAAAGACTAAGAGCTTCTTCTTTGTTTCCAAGTTGAAATTACGTTGCTTAATATTAAATTGTCCAATTATAAATAATAATGTGCGCAATTTACATCTGACGTAAAGAACAAAGTTTGCAAAAATATTATTTATCACATTTTCTGCATTTAAATTATACAATTATTGTCACATGAATATTCTCAAATTAACGTTTATATCTAATGTCAAAGTAACGTTTATATCTAATGTCGTAATGTACTCTCTAACAGCAAGAAAATGAGCTTTGCTGAATTACTTTTGAATTGCGGTAATTTTGGGCAAAATTGTGCCGGTTGAAAGACGAATCTGGTAACAACAAAGCGTACACGTTCTTCCGACCGGTAATTGTTCCTGCGAATCGCGCCCGGTACCTTAGGCCTGAAGCAATTAACTCTCAAGATTGCTAATTAACCCCGTGAGAAGATCGGTGAGGAACTTGCGTTTCCACCTACTTCTCGAGTAGCCTCGAATGCGCGACGTTACTATCGCATCTAGCTTGAAGCTAGTTCCTTCTTGTGGTAGATGAAACAGTTGACCTTCCACGATAAAAGCAGACAACGCTTGCAATGATGGACCAACGCGCGATTATAGTTGTGGCGCTCCTCGCCAATCACGAACGAAAACCGAGAACGTCGTTGTCCGTAGAGCATCGATCCCGTTACAATGGTTAGTCGTATCTCTCCATGATTGCAAAGAACGTGACAGAGAAAATAATACAATAGCAAATAAATCAAGGCTTTCATTATCGGTCTGTGCAACAACGAAAAAAGAAGACAAATAAATCCGCTATATATTAGAAATATACAGTGAGCCAATGTTATTAACGCCATTTCCGATTTAACCATTTTTCTTATAGACTGTATTGTAAATAAATATTTGTGCATTAACGACGGTTATTGTACAAAGTTGACAAAGTTGATATTTCGTATATTTTTATTATATAACACATTAATAGATAATTTAGTTAGAAACATGTTTATAAACTAAATAATATAGCAAACATATAGGAAAATTACAGTAAGTAATAAATATACAAGTAAATAATGAGCACATCGATGCAAAATTAACATTTTTGTTGTGATTATTGGTTGAATAAATTTTGTTTGCTATACACAGGTTTAATATATACGTGCGAAGGGAATAATTTGCGCGTTGAATGGAAAATAATAAGCTCCCTCACGCGTAAAATATCAAGACATTTTATCTGTTGGGCACACCCCCATTTTCGTTGTTACCGTGGGATTATTTCGAAAGATGATTCTCATTGAATTTCATACAGTGTAAAACTTATCTAGAAAAATGTTCAGACTCTTCTTTGAATAAAATTTGTCCTAGGTATTGTTTCCTTTTCTTAGAACGCCAAGTCGGCAGAGTTCATCGATACGTAAAAGTGTCAAGGTGGTGTATTATAAAAGCAACAGCTTAGAACATTTGTCGTTGCACACGCAACTACTATTATCAATCTCATTACAATTAGGGAGAAAACAAAGAAAGAAGCTGTTGATAAGTATGTTTTATAAACAACTTCTCTGCGTATTCATCAAAGATTTTTTGAATTTGTTAAATCACATAAAAGAAAAAATGATTACATTAGGGGAATTATCTTCTTCCGCAATTTTGTCTTGCTTACCTTGAGTGCGCAGAAAATGCAGGATTCTCGCATGCACGCATGTCCGGAGAGCTCTCTGAAGCTTCGTCGAAAAATGTCGAGATGCCACAAAACCTAAAAAATAAAATCAGAAAACTTCGTGACATAATTTTTTAAATTATACTTTTCCAAGTAAATGTTTTCCAGAGAAAGTACAGCGAAACAATTATCATATATTAACAAAAGTTATATTTAAATTTTTATATTCATTTACATAATATTTATCAAATTTTTAGAATTTACATACGCCAACATAAATGTACTTGCATCTGACAATTTTAACATTTATAACATGTTTATATTACCAGCCGCTATAGACATGACTAAAAATTTCGGAATCAGTTTTGAATGAATTTATTATATCCTTTGCATTAGCGTATGGTACCAAGCCACGAGAAAGGCAACACGTGGGTGTACACATAACACAAACAAAAATGTAAATGTGTCGAGACCCTATATGGCACCGATCTATAGCCATATACGACAGTAACCCAATGCGAGCGCATTATTATACTAGGGGAAAGTAAATCACAATTTCCGGGCTCATGTCCTGCATAGCGGAACATAATTTCCTCTTTTCTTGTATCACAATGCGAAACAATATTCGACACTTTTTGGAGTAACATTAAATTTATGTTTTTTGCAGAACTTTCCGCTTTAACATTTTAATAATTATATGATTTTCATAAGTTAAATATTCATATTATTTGTAACATTAATATTTTTAAAATAAGAACACATAAACATCTTTTTTGTATAAAATAAGATATATTTTATGAATGTATTACACATGTCTACCACTATATAATAAGAAAAAACTAATTTTGTTATAATTTCAATAATTTTTAAATCAAAATTATGATAATACGATAATCACAGTAATCTTTCATTATCACATCGCATACTCATCGTAAAAGGCCGATACTTTTGCAAAAAATATTGTTATTATATGAGAGTATGTCGAAAGAATTGTAAGACTAGAGAAAGAGAGAGAGGGAGAGAGAGAGAGAGAGAGAGAGAGAGAGAGAGAGAGAGAGAGAAGTAAAAATAATCTTTTGAAAAAGGATATAGCTCTCGCGAAATTAGTAGAAAGAAAGTCATTGTCCAGTTCTGTCATAAAATTTTGAAAGAAATTTGATAAATATTGATAAAACTTATCATATTTTATTAATAATTGTATTTTTAATTTATTACGTTTTAATATAAAATTATTAAAATTATTAAATTCCACTTCTTCTCCTCCTCCTCTCTCTCTCTCCTTCTCTCTCTCTATCTCTCTCTCTCCCCCCCTCCTTCTAATAAACTTAATTTCTAAGTAAATTGATGCATGCATACTGTTTTCTCATCTCATTGCTGTTATTAGTTATACCGTAAATGATTGTGCATTACACTTTTTCCCTTCGGCAAATTTACCGCAAGATTATAATTTTATAAAACACACTCGTCTCAAGTGTACTTCGATACCTGTTAATTGGTTTGCTACTCAATGCACGAACCAATTAGCGGCAGAAGCCTGCGAAAGACTCGGCTGTAACGGTTGTTAATGCTTATTAATCTAGCGATTATTTATTAAGGATATCGTATAGTCAATACAGTGGAACTTCATGTAATTATATAAAAATGTATTAAATATATAAAAATATATAATCAAATTTTTATATCCATATTTTTCTATATATCATATTTTTGTATAATGTAAAAAGAAAATATGTGTGTGTGTGTGAAAAAATCGAAATTCATCGCAATTAGATCAACGCGAAATTTTTAATTTCTTTTTTTATTTTTTTACAATATGTTATATATATACATTAATAATTGCATATAATTAACATGTAATTAAAACACAAAATTGAAATATTGCGTCTCCATTCGCATAATTTACTGTTCACCCAAGCGTGTTAAGAAAAAATTCAAGAACGATCGCATGGATTGTGTCTGATGAGAATTTCAAAGTGCTCCAAATACCTAGTTACTGCTGCGTGACGATCGTGCGAGATATTTTCCATGATACTACCATTACAAAGCTTAAAGCAGGTTACTTTTGCACATATAGTGATGATATAAAATAGCGCAAGATCTTTTTTCAATATTGACTTGTTCCGTGCTCCGATAATTTGTTTAAAACTTTATAAGTGATCATTTATAACTTTATAAGCAATCCATTATTGCATCGATCATACAAGAGAAACGAACTGCTAGACGGACATAGTTTTACCGCGTTTTCTGCAGCCGGAAAATGTTTAATTTTAAACAATTGGAAAATCGCATTCAAAAACTTTTCGCCCAATCTAATGTATCCACTTCATCAAAGAATTAAATTGTTATTCCATGTTTTGTCAATAAACTTAAATAATCGGCATCATACTTTTGGCTGCTGTATGAGGTCGCACGATTCGCGCTGGGTCGGGTTAATTAATAGCAGAAAAAAGCGCATTGTGCATTCCGCGGGATTTTCTACAGCACAACGAACGGAAAGTGCCGCTACGTTATCCTCGGAAAATTGCGTAAATAAATTATCCGCCGTTTTATACAACCACGCCCCAAAGTTCGACCTTACACCTTCCTATAGGTATGTATAGATATTTGCGTTATTTTGCAATATTTCGAATTGCAAAATAGATATCAAGAAATTAAAATAATATCTATTAAATACGTATTGCGGAAAATTAAATAAACTCATTTAATTTAGTAAAACGTATCTTCAGAGCGCTTGTAAATCAGACGATAATATTTCAATTGCAATATTATTATCATTATTACAAAGCATTTCTGAATTTTTTTCTTCGTATGGTAATAATTGACAGTCCAATATAACATTTACGATCAATTCGGTATTATACATCGCATCACCGCCCTAAATATTATCTGTCAACATATCATATATGATCATGTCAATATAAACATATTAATTTAAATTTTAAATCATTAAAACACTAAAAATATAATATGAATTATTTTAGTCGGTTTTCATGTTTTTTGTCCCTAATGCAAGAATATCGACATAAGATGATTTATACGCCGCGGATGCTCTGAGAATCAACAGGTACTCTGCGCGGAATAGAATAGATATAACGGTATACGCATTATATCGCGCGATATCGAACCGCAACTTTTAATGACACTCGCCGACTCCAACGATGATAAAACAAAGATCAAGAAATAATAGATAACGTAACAGAAGAGAAAAGAGAAACCGTGAGACCAAACCTTGGCAATCTGGAAGAGGGCCTGCCTCCGCGGCCTCTGATCCTGCTTCATAGCGGCTGGTCGGCTTGCTCCAATTTGCAATCACCGTTACTTCCTCATGAAAATTCGTGGCAAAACACTCGCAAAATCATCGATGATCGTATCGATTATAAATTGCACTGTACATTACACACGGAATCTCGAATAATAGAAGAAACGTAAGACGCGATTCAATCGCACAGGATACTCTCTTAAGCGGGCGTCGATGCAACAATGCCCGAACAGAGCCGGGAGACTTCAACAGCGACGGTAGCGCCACGCGGGACTGTTGTGAGCAGGTAAGAAAACGAGCGGGGACCGGTGAACGCGGTCGTGAGCCCGCTCGTACTATAGTCTACGATGTATAGTACGATGTATAGTACGATGTATAGTACGCTGTAGTATGATGTTCGGGGCCTTACAGGGACGCATCCCTTCAGCGCACACTGAAAAGATATAAGTATTTCAAATATGACTTTCTGACTTTAATTTTTTGCAAATATACAATGCGTGACGCAAAATGTTATTAATTCATTAAAACGCATAATGTCTACGGTTTTAAACTATTTAAAAAAATTATCGCCAAAATATCGTGTAAATCAAAACAAAATAAATTTTAACTTTTAATCTCTCAAATATATTACTAAAATAGGTATAACTATGTAAATTATAAAAAGAAATTGAATGTAATATATCGATTTTAATATATTATGTCTTTGTAATATAAATCCATATTAACATATTACATATTAGCGCGACTAGACATTAAAAAATAAAATACTAAAAATGAATAAATAAAAATATTCGTAAAATAAGCGGAAGTTATCGTAAATATTATTATCTAATACAATTTATCTACAAGTAAAACCATGAAGATCCGACCCTAACACATTTACTACAGTCTACACAAGCGTCGGCCATTTTTACTACGAGGCTGCAGCGTGGGTGAGAGGCCCGGGGTCAGTCGGCTTATTGAGTGAGGGACGAGGGAAGGATAAGCGGCTTTAGAGTGGGGCGACCAGGTTTTCAGGGGAGCGGAAAGGGGAGATAGGGACACAAAGTGCCGCGGAAGAGGATCGGTATGGGGGAAAGGGACGAAGAAAAAGTAAAGAGTGGGAATGGCGAATGAGACGGATAAAGGAGAGGGAGTCATGGGACTGACAATGTTTTACGTTACGCTACGCTGCTACGAGAGATCGTTACGCAATTTGATTCGGGAAAGAATGAACGGGGAATGATTTGGGAACTCTCTCTTTCCCCTCAGATCTAGTAGATCTTTAAGTCCGATGTCCGATGTATAATAAGCGGTCTAAATAAATTTAGAAGAATATATTCTCGTTACCTTAGACAATAGATTACCACTTGTTTTATTAACTAGATAATAAATGTTATGTATATATATATTTTTTTTTTACACTCCACATTTACTGAGAAAAACGTTTATTTTATACATAGAGAAAGAAAGAGGAAGAGTATACTCTTTTGCCATAAAAGTATTATGATCTGCTGTAATAATTATCGAGACGATTATTCGTCGATTACAATATTCGTCAAAAAATACTGCCTTTTAGCTTTTAGCGAGAGCAGCTGTCGGCAGGGGAATTACTTGCTGCCACACAATAGTGGAGTGCAGCACGAGAATCTCTTTTTGCAGTACAGAACGCGCTTGCATATGGCCATACCTTCGATAGCAATCGATACACGCGTGCAAATTTTTTCGAGTGCCTACACAATAGCAAGAAAGGCAGGGAGTTATTACGATACCAGTTATTGCAACAGAGTGCATATAGGCCCACGGTAGCGCAATTGTATTGGGCACACGGATACCTTAAACTGTCCCATGAGGAACGCTGGATACATGATAACCGCGAGCGGTGAACGCATGATACGGCATTGCGTGTAAAAATGTAAGGTTTTTTGTATCGATGATAAAGTAAAGGTACAAAAAGGACGAGATTCTGGACGAGCTGCAATCACCATTATTTATGTCGTGATGTAAATCATTGGCAGCATGCCGAATAAACAAGATCGATTATGGTCCAACTGCTTAAAACGTTTTTAACCGCAAATCGATCGTATAAACATGACATCGGCTGATTTACTTAACCCACGCCAACACATTGGATTTGCATGGCGCCAACTATTACTCAATAATTCCCAGCATATACAGAGAAAAAACGAACGCCGATATTCTTTGTTAATCATATAACATAAACAGATGTACTATCTCATAAGAGTTAGATTAGTAAAAAAATCTATTTTGCAAGATTATTATAATTCAGTCGTTTGTTTGTTAAGATCTTAATAGGAGATAGCAAATTTTACTAAAGTATTAAAATATGTTGATTTTTTATAAGAAAAGAGTTTTATAGGGATAAATAAAAAAGGAAGATATAATAATAAAATAATTTTGTATATAAAAACAAAAATATAATCTGTAAAGAAGAGTGTATGTTCATTCTTACGCGAGAATTTTCCGTAAAGTGCGTAATAATATTAGTAAAAAGATGCCAATACTCAAAGTGCTAGTTTCCGTGTGTGTGTGTGTGTGTGTGTGTGTGTGCTGGTTCTGCATGTATACAGTATTGGTTCACTTTAATCAGCGTTAAACATTCTCAAATAGAGGCTCGAAGGGACGTTTGAAGATTTCCAGACTCCACTCGTAGACCGTGACAACAATGAAGGACTTTCTTCACGGAAAAACGAAGCTCAGGGACAAAAAAGATCTCTGTTCGCGATATATATTTTCGGGAAGGACATTTCCCCAACTTAAACATTCTCAGAGGATTATGTTTGGACCCTTGAAGAAACATTCTGCTACACGTTTTTCTATTTTTCTTATTACTGCTATCTCCTTTCGCTGCGCTTTCAAATTTAAGAGAATTTAGAATAATATCTAAAAATGCAGCAAAATATCATTAACAGTTTCTATGGCTTTAGAAAAAGCTATAAGTTCAATTCTATAAATATAAAAAAAAACACGTATATATATTCTCTTCTCCTCCTCATAAACATGAAGATACATTTATTTTCTCGTTTCATATTTAATAAAAATATAAAATTATTATGTATTACACATTTCCAAAGCAAACACAAGTCATTTCGAAAAGAGATTATCGAAGAGTGTCACCATTAAAATGTCAGCAGTTCATTATTTGAAGATGTTCTTAAATCATCGCACTTTGCATTGGTAAACGGGCCACTCCAAGCGCATCGCATAAGATTCTATTGTTCGAGGCGAGAACATGAAACGACTTCGCGGTGGACGTTAATTTCCCACCGGAAAAATGTTTACGTAGGCGTGAAAGCGCGAGAAAAAACGCCGGCGTACTTAAAGATCGAATGAAATCTATTCATCATTGACTCTAAATGATTCGAAATGTCAAGTTGAGGTATTTAATTCCTGTATGCATACAATTATGTAATATTTTCGTTGGAACGCAATTACCGTATTTTTTAGATATAGTAATAAAACATAGCATTTCCATATCCTGTAAAAGTTTCACGAATCATCTGCCATCTTTTAATACAGCGTAGATGGCAGCCAGTTTACCATACACTAGAAGAATGTTTTTTATCAATAATAAATTTTCAAAAAGTTTTGTTAACTATCTTTGAACAATACAAATTTAAAATTAAATCAGAATCCAACGATTGCATTCGCAAGCTCTATACACTAGAATAAGGAAACGCTTTCCGTTAAATTTTTCAAATGCACTAACTACGGGAAGCAGGTGTAGCGAAGATTCTACTGCATTCGTACAGACGACTTAAGGGATACTGAAGGGGAGGCTACCCAAGCCGATAGGTATAAAAAGGGACAGGTATAAAAGTATTCGAGCTCGACGTGAGGGTCGACGGAGACTACCTGCTGCACAACCTGAACAACCTGAAGTCGGTGTACCGCCTAAATTGTTAAACTGGGGTGGATCAAACGGAGTTTCAGGTGCGCGCCAACGATCGAGGAAGCGCCAACGATCATCCATTCGTATTCAGCGATGTGTGACTTCGTAGCTGACGACCCGCTTTTAACCCTACGTATGAGGACTATTTACATCCGAGATGATACCGGCGCGAGCGACGGGCTCCAGTTGCACCCGGGTGTTTAGTTTCGAGTGCGCAACACGAGAGACAGCTTTAGAGAAATCTTAAGCTGCCTGGTTATCGTCAGATTACGATAAAAACCCTTAGTCGACGACTGCGCGAGACTTTTTAGTTCTGATTCTCAAAGCTATGCTACATATAGCGTAATATTATAAAGAACTATGAATAAAATTATTTATTAACGTAATACACATTTTTTCTTAATTTTAGATTGAAACTACATGTGGAAGTTGATTAGAAGAACAAGATTAATGATTTAATAATTAATTTTTTTAAATTAATAACTTATTGTTATATTTTCTTGACAAGTCCGTGCATTAATATAAACATTCGTCTGAATTTCGAATTTAACCGATTTAAAATCATGAAGGCGATCTGGAGATGAATCGAGTTACGAAAAAACGAATAAATGTCAACCTCGGAGCAGATGAGCCATGCATTCTCGGTCTTCGTGATCGAATCGCGCGGTGAAAGGGAAGGGTTTCACGTGAAACGCGCCGAGCGCAGAATGCCAGCACGACGATAGACTGCTCATCTCCCATGATTTATGCAACCTCATTGAAGACGATGCTATCCCCGTCGACGATTCGTATTCGTTCCGCCGTCATCTCGTTACGGCATCCAGCAGAATCTAGATCGTAAAAGGCGAATCCAAAAGTTGAAACAACGATCGAAGCTGTCTTGTTGTCGCGTTAAAGATGATCTCCAGTAGACTGTTCTATTTTAAGAAAATTACAAAAAAGTATTTTCTTAAAAATTAATTTGCAGAATCATTTGAGGACACAATAAAACACTAGAATTAATCGCTCAAGGATAATGAGAAAAGAAAATAAATTACCCCCTATCGAGAATCAAAATGAAAACAATATATGATATAAAATGATAAACAATATATGATATTTTTCGCAATAAGTTCTTTACAGCGTTTTAAGATCCTTATTAGTACCTTTATTATTATTAAATTTTGATTATCAATTTTATCTAATGTGATATTACTATTTTCAGCTTTAACTAAAAAGATTGCGTTTCAAGACCGAAAAGTAATCAGCGCATAGTTGGCTGAACTATGAAATGTATATAAATTCACGCAATAAAGTATTATTAGGCAAAAAAGATTCAGCCCAACCGAAAACAGCTTTTATATTCTATATATTGGATCAGAAAATAATATAGTTTACTATTGAGCGTATCATGACTAAACTCTTAGTTTTAGTCTGATTTAAATTCCGCGAATAACATTGCAAGAGAGTGATATGCAATCTTACCAGCAAAATGCAACTCATGAATCTTTCAAATACAAAGTGATATGATTATTTCATTGAAAATTTTCTCAACACGTGTGTTGTAACAGATCGGGAATAAATTTGTTTTGCATATTAGGATAGTACTAATAAAAGACATACGCATCTTTGGGAAACATATATCTTTCATATGAAAAAATGCTCAGCTTGCGAGAATTGATGGAAACTTGATGTTTAATAAGAAAACATGAATATCACAAAATAAACTAGATGACCAGAACGATTCTTGCGAAATACATATGCAAGAAGTTTGCTATAACTGTAGACTCGAGATTGCATAGCTCGCCTGGTTTGGCCGTTTCCGGAAAGTTGTTAGGCAAATGAATGCACGGGCACTTCCCACAAGAAGGTAACAGCCTGAAAAGAAACCGCTAGCATCCGATATGATTTCTCATCGTAAATAAAATTCGATATATCATTTCTTTCCTATAACTAAAGTTATTTACGAATTTGTCTACGATTTTTTCTTTCTTTATTAATTTCTTTACTATTTTATTCATTATTCCTACAAATTTATACGCTTAATCGTTTTTTATGAGGCAATTGTTTTAATGTAACCTTCTCGTAACCATGTTCTATTAAAAATATTCGTATTAAAATTCAATGTTTAAACTAACGTGGCAATTGTAAATATACCGCGAATTAAGAAGACATTATGATAATTCGAAAACCGCGTATCTATATTACACTACATCGTGAAGTAATACGCACGTGCTACAACTGTAAATGAAATAAGAGGAGTATATTGATATCGAATTGTATGGAGGTAAGGGGAAAGTGCAATCACTGTATCTGCGTGCACCTGCAGCTCGATCGCTTCCTACAAGGTTTAGTAGGCGAATTCCGACCACGACGAGCCCAAGGCAATCAGCATAATTATCACCGAGAAAAAGGACAAACTCATTGATTACACCAAGCCGACAAGTACTCAATCATTACGATCAAACGCTCTGATTGCAAATTTAAAACTAAAAAGATTGAGACTAGAGAGATTGAATCTAGCCGCAAAATGTGGTCCAATCTGAAATATAAATTACTGAAAATTACGGCGAGAAAGCGCTATAAGTCATTGGCTGCGTTCAGCAGAAAAAGCAGCTTTACAACTGTTGTAAGATTCTTTAATATGATTGGTTCTTGCCCTTGGTTCCTCCGGGATCTAAGTGTATAAACCAATCATATTAAAGAATTTTACAACAGTTACAAAGCTGCTTTTGCTGCTGAACGCAGCCATTCATAAATTATATAACAAAAAACAAAAAAATTCCGAAATTTGTTTTATTATTTTCTAACTATACATTTATTTTGCAATGGTCGTATAAGATTATCAGATTTTTTCAAAAAAATTCAAAAAACGACGTGAGCTATAATTAGAGTTACAATTACATTGTCAGCCGGTTTTCGGAGACTTTCATGATATCTACTATTGTTTTCCCCTTCTTCATGCGAAGTGTTAGCTGGGCCTCTCCACTTTCCAAGGTGCTACTCGCACGTGCGCCGTTCACCGCGATAAGAAGAAGAAAACGACGACGACGACGACGACTACGCAGAAGAAGAAAAAAACAAAATGCCACGAAGAAGGCGAAGAGAGCGGCGTGAGGGCAAAACTGGTTTCCTCTACGCTGTTATGATGGCGATGCCATCCACGAGGCGGCATCAACGAGGCGACGTTTATACGCACGTGGCGGGACGTCGAGATTAAAGCAGAATCATCGTTTGATTTAATGCCCCAGCCTTAGCCAGACGATATCGAGAAAATGTCTGAATCGAACGCGCAAAAGAGCGGAACTTGCGCAAAAACGATTTTGCAATGTGCAACCGTGCGCGGTTCACGCGGAATTCCCGGTGAACGTATCCGCTCTAGTATTCACTCGTCAATCCCGAGCATGTAATAAAAATTTACCGTATATTAATATGACATAGATTCCCTATTAAATCAGTTTTTGAGAAGCACTAAGCCATTCTACGCAGCATCCATAAAGACATAAACGTGTAAAATATATTTGAAACATTAATCGGTTCACACCGGTTTAATTATCTTCAACCAATTTTACACGATTGTCTTGTTATTCCTAGAAAAACAAATCATTCCTTGTTATCATCGCGCGTTAGCGTTAAGAATAGTCGGCTGTTAGCAGAAGTAGGTTATTTTGCAACGACATAAGGAGGACGAGTTTCATACACTCGGTGTGTAGATGGGTTAATACAGCTGACATGCATTTTAACCGCGCGCGAGAGGAACCACGATCGCGAGTCTCCAGCGCGAGAGGAGAAAACCCGTTGTTTTCGTATAGCCTGCAGGAGGCCGTACTACCTGAAGAAAAAGAAAGAGGGAGAGAAAGAAGGAGAGAGGCAGAAAAGGAGGAACGAGGAGCGAGAGGAGGATCAACGGAGAACCGGTTTTCCAAGAGGCCAAGAAGCGACGGAGTTGTGTATACGAGTAGTAAAGAAGGCTAGCGTGGCCTGTTACGAGAGAGAGAAAACCGGTTCCACGACTCAAACTGGAGTAAAAGTGTATTGTATCGTCGTCGTCGACGATTTTCGCCAAATTGTCCCGCGCACTTCCATGTTTACAATCCGGAGCACGCTGTAGGTGGCCCGGAAAGAAATAGCTACGATTTTTGGATAAAAAATAATATATTATTTGACGTAAAGCCATAGACACAAACATGTTCCTTAACGGATAATGGAAGATCGTGTAGACAAATTGAATTAATTTTATCAATTGAAAGTTTATATTTTAATTGCACGATTATCTGACATTTTTCTTGATACGAATATTGAAGCGTCTATAAGTCACTGTATGTAAGTACCTTCCCTCCGTCGAAGGCGAACAAGTTTCCGGACTAGAATCATTATCCTCTTTCGATTAGAAACGATCATCACCACTCCTTACTAAGAGACTCCTTTCCTTTTATCGATTGTAAAAGCTAAACAGGAATAAGTCTTATGCGATATACGGGCGATTAAATAAACGGCTCTCAATCATTATTTATCATTCACAATATGCTGTTCAGAGTTTTGTTTCAAATTGTCATAAATATTAAGTTTAAATAAGTTTATCTCCAGTTCGCTATCCGACTCTGCGCTCTCCTCTTTCATAGTAGAAATCAGATACTCCATTGTGCGATTGTTCGCATTCAGTGTCCGTCAGATCAATCGATCGAAAGTTTACTCGCGACTGATTTTGCATAACAAAAGATCGATATTAAGGGACATACTGTTATAAAGTTACAACGATATCTACTAATGTACTGCACCAGGATTTAATATTTGCTTGCAAGATTTAATTAGTCCCATCCAAGAAAATTTCCAATTATAATCGTCATATTTTATTTTGCTAAAACATTACATAAAATTAAATAAAGCGATATATAGAGATAAAAGTAATTTGCAACAAAAAAATAAATAATATAAAATAATTTTTTTATTAAATTACTAGAGTATATTTTCACACACATTGTAAAAGAACATTATTGTACACCGTATCGTAAGCATGAATTGCGAAAGGAACAAACGTCTCGGTAAGTCCATAGGGATGACCTTTACCACCGCTTCTGCTTTTCGTAAAAAAACATCCAAGGACAAAGGCAGCGCGGGAAAGGTTCCTATTGGTGCGCAGTTCCCGCGAATTTATGCTAAGGGTGATTTCAACGCCGGCCATCATGGCGGGAAGATGGTCTGTTGGTCCCCGCCATGCTGTGCGAGATGTTATTACCATCAGAAACCCATTTACTCTTAAAAATTTAAATCTCCCACGTCGCTAAAGGACGTGTCTTTTTGTGCGTGTTACTTTTCAAATATATTACGCCGGATCAAGCTCTCATTTCCACATATTATATAATTATTACAAATATTACTACTTTAATATTAACTGATTTATCTTTGTCAAGGTGATAGGCCGAGATTCGAGCAAATTACAAAGGTGTTATTATAATATAAATATATTTATTGAAAACCAATGTAAAATGTTAACGTTTTGACCTTACTTGGTCTTTTTCAAAACGATGATGTTGTCAATAATTAAAATAACGATATATATATATTAAAATCGCAATTTACATTACGAGAATCAGTAGAAAGATTTTAACATAAATCCATACATACATCAAAACACATGTCAATGTTAAAAGTTCAGTTGCACATAAGAGACAAACTTTAAAACCTTGGTTTGATCTCAAGATAAGTCGAACGTCCAGCCACGTGTCCAAAAAAGTAAAAATGTCCAGAATGTAAAAAGAAGTATATCCGACCATCTTAATAGCAACTACATTTAAAAATCAAAAACCAAAATTTATTTCAAATACAATTGTCAACATAACGGTAATAAAAACATTTACATATAAGTGGTCAAATCTAATTAACTAAAATGCAACTCTAAATCTCCACATCAAAATTAGTGTTAAATAAAAGTCAATGTGAGCGACAGTAAATATAAATAATAAATGCAAAGAGTTCCTCTCCACACGACACTTTAAATGAAAATGTGGCAGGACACAAGAATTCTCCCTCTCTGTAGTTTACAACCCCTGAACTTTAACATTGACATGTGTTTTGATGTATGTATGAATTTATGTTAAAATCTTTCCACTGGTTCTCGTAATGTATAAATCGCGATTTTAATTTATATATATTATTATTTTAATTATTGACAAAACATCATCGTTTTGAAAAAGACCAAGTAAGGTCGAAACGTTAACGTTTTACATTGGTTTTCAATAAATATATTTATATTATAATAACACCTTTGTAATTTGCTCGAATCTCGGCCTATCACCTTGACAAAGCTTTTTGCTGTTACCGAGCGATCAACGACCTTTATTTATTAACTGATTTATATTTTCTACATAACTATATTGTATGTTAAATATTAAAATTGACTAGACCGCGATATGTTTAAAACAATTCAAATTCGAGATAGGCCACTGACGGTCATAGCAGATCTTAGTGCTCCAATAATATTAATGTGTGATTTTTCTATAAACTACGCGCCGTTACTATCGGTCTTGAAACGCAGCTCTTTGAATATCACAATATTAAATTGATAATCAATTTAATGATACTGATGCTAACAAGCATCTATAAGATTCCCCCTCCCCATCCTAACCCGAAAAACTGTGAAGAAATTTGTTGCGAAAAATATTACCTCAGCCAGGTTTCAAGACCGATAGTAACGGCGCGCAGTTTATAGAAAAATCACACATTAATATTATTGGAGCACTAATTGTAAGATCTTCTATGACCGTCAGTGGCCTATCTCGAATTTGAATTGTTTTAAACATATCGCGGTCTAGTCAATTTTGATGTTTATTACACGTTGGCCTTTCAATACGTTTCTCCTTTATCATCGGTTGTTGCGATAAATATTACCACATGCCTCGGTGATCGAACTGGCTACGACGTCCGCACGGATTGTTAGGGAGGTCCAGGTTCAAATCCTGGCTGAGGTAATATTTTTCACAATAAATTTCTTCACAGTTTTTCGGGTTGGGATGGGGAGGAGGGAATATTATAGATGCTTGTTAGCATCAGTATCATTAAATTAATTATCAATTTAATATTGTGATATTCAAAGAGCTGCGTTTCAAGACCGATAGTAACGGAGCGCAGTTTATAGAAAAATCTGCACATTAATATTATTGGAGCATTAAGATCTGCTATGACCGTCAGTGGCCTATCTCGAATTTGAATTATATTGTATGTTATCTAAAATATATTCTTTTTAATTTTACCTAAAGCAGCCTCACAAGATAAAATATCATGATCTTCCATCATTCGCATAAGATTTGGAACAGCGAGTATATTCGAAGGAGCTCTCTCCTGGATAGTACGAGTGAGCGGTTCTTTGTTCCTCTTCGTAGACGCGGACCGAGGTCAAACGAAACGTGAGCGAGAGTGGTCCACGGTCGCAGCTTCACAAACCAGTTTTCGTTAAAAAGATCTGCTCGGCGGCGCCACCGTACGATGGCTGTAAGCGCGCCTTTCGCGGGACCGCGTTCTCCAGAGCGGGAGGATGTTGACCCGCTGTCGCCATTTTAAATCACGATATACGTGATCGTAGTACTACTCACAGCTGGTACCTCAATATTACTCATGCACGACGTATACGAGCGCAGGAGCACGTGCGCGTCTCGATACCGAGTCACGTATCACAAGAGATTGTTTTTATTGAGATTATATCTATGTATGTTTTGTAATATGTAAATATGTATCTAAATTTATGCTTGTAATCTTGTAACATTGTTATATTGATAAGCCCAAACATTATTCCCGTTCCGTTATTTCTTCTTTGATAAGATCAATTCAATTTCTCCTTCAAACGAGATAGAAAAGTTATTGAAATATCTAAACTATTCAGAGACACGTATAATATAAAACATTCATTTAATTTAATATAATATAATAAAAAGATAAGTTTAATAGAGAGAGAGAGAGAGAGAGAGAGAGAGAGAGAGAGAGAGAGAGAGAGCTGGAATTTATTATACTTTTTGAAGAACTTCTATTATTGAGAAAAAAAACAACAATAGAGTAAATAATAGTATCTGAGTTGCAACGATTTGCGATTATCACGCATTGCTTACACGTATGAGGTGTGGTTACGCATACCTGTGTGCTCTATCACTGGTATTCGCTTATCGATATTGAGATTCTCCCGTTCAAACTACTTACTAATACAGAATATACCTGTCGGCATCAACTATAAAACCTTCAAATATGTACACCTGTTGGCACGCCACGAGGCATTTAAATCAACATCACTGAGTCCCAGATAACTCTATCCAGACAATCCATTTTCTACACTCCAGGCTATTGTAGATATTTAAAAAGACATACCTCTGAAAATCTTAGCAACAAACTGGGCCTTTCTGATCGTTTACTGTTATGTGAATTAATTGATATGCTCTAACAGGAGGCAGAGAAAGGATATTTCTTTAATGTCTTTTGGAAAATTTGATTAACTTAATAGACATTTCAAAGATGGATCTATATTTTTAGTAAAAGTAAAGAAGATTAAAATTTTATAAAATTATCATTGAAATATTTTTTGGGTGAGAGACGTTTATGAAAGTTTTAAGATTTTCTATCTGTATTAATCTCGCGAAGGCAATGGTGGATACATTTTCATCGGTCATAACAATTTTCTACGGATCATTACCTTTAGAAACTATGAATCTGGTAATGTGTTTCTCACGATATCACATTTAACTGTCGGAAGAAGGCTGAATCAAATAAATCGATATGTATTTTACATTAGGCTCAATCAGATATCCAGAACAACAAACATAACAAATATAAAAATTACTTAAACATATAAAAATATAGTTAAATAAATAATTGAGGGGTTAATTCTATAACCCATATAAATTACCTTTTATTACCTACATAAATTACGTTTACCACTTTTTAAACTAGTTATTATAATTATGCCAGTTTTAATTATTAATATAGATGCTAGTGAGCATCAAAAATTATTAAATAATAATAAGATTAGGACCAACGAAATTGTCAAATATAAATGAGAATAGGCCAAATGTCGGTCAACCGCGGATCTTGATGCGTAATAATAATTTTTGTGAATTCCCCGTTTATGCGAACTGCGCGCCGCATATTCGTTGATCTTGAAACACAATTCTTACGTGAATCCGGAATTAATTCACATGTTAAATTGACGAGCAATTTAATAATTTTGATGCTAACAGGCATCTATAAGATCCCCCTTCTCCGAAAAACTGTAAAGAAATTATTGCGAAAAATAACACCTCAACGCGGTTGATCGACATTTGGCCTATTCTCATTTATATTTGACAATTTCGTCGGTCCTAATCTTATTATTATTTAAAATACGTGGCCTAAAACTTGACGTTTATCCAACATATATATCTGTTATTGCGAGAAATATCACCACATGCCTCGATGGTCGAATTGATAGGACGCCCGCACGGATTGATGGGAGATCCAGGTTCGAATCCTGGTTGAGGTGTTATTTTTCGCAATAATTTCTTTACAGTTTTTC
>NJRL01000534.1:137267-165141 GCA_003063815.1 Aphaenogaster rudis
TGACCATTTTTTTATTTCCCTAACATTTCCCTGATTTCCAGGTTTTCCCTGATCAGTGGCCACCATGAATAAATCAATAATTTTATGTATGCTTTATAAACTGCTTAGATTTTACTTTCAAACATTTTTCCTCTACAAGTGTCAGTTCATTGAAAGCGTAATTCGTTTCGTGGAAATTTAAAAATCAACAGCTAATTTATTCGTGCTTCCTGCAACTAAGTGCCAATTTCCATATGCTATCTGACGAACACGACGATGTGTCACGGAGTGCGGGTTTCACGAGCAAAAAGAAAAGTCATGCGTACGTTAACGCGCGTAGGTGGTCGAGACACATTCGCGCGTACTTCTACACGTGCGTGCATGACTGTGGGAGTAAGACAACACACGCATGCACGTGCGAACTTACGATCGAACGCACGCGTTTCTCAGTCTCGCATCGCAGACTTTTCCCACACGTGGTTCTTAGACACGGCTCCCTTTTCTGTTCTCCTTCTAGGCTGACGTTACCTCGTCCTAATCCCTACCATCGTCTGCTTTGTACGCGTCTTCTCGCTCTTCCATTTCTTCCTCTTGTTATTCCTTTTCGTCTTCTCTGAACGAGCAACCGTTGTGTAACCGTGGTTTGCCATGTACGACATTATGGTTTCGCGTAGGCTTACTCGCAATTGGAAGCTATCTCGAGAGATTATGAGGCCCATATCGATAACATGATCTTGAAAATAAAGTGGTTAATAACGGTAAAAAGAAAATTTATGAAGAGTTAATCAAAAGTTAATGAAACAGATATTACTTTTTTTAATCAATTTTATATTTTATAAATTTTGCATATAAATATACAATGATAAAAAATAATTAAACTAAATTGAATTCTTTAATCAAAGTTTTTCATTTTTATTGTACAAAAATATTACAAAAATTGTTTTGATATTTTATACGATACACTATTTCAATCATTCTATTATTCTGTATATTCTATAAATAGTAACGTCGATCTAACTTTTGCTATCGTCTGTCCATATAACTGCGATAGCAACCTATGTAGTAGTAATCGTCGAATGACCATAAAATATACCGAGTAATCGAGTATTAGATCCGTCTACAGCGACATCAGCTACGGCAAGGTAAAGTTAATAAGCCGTGGCGAAACGGATGAAGTTTGAAGGATGCGCGAAGTAACGACACGGTCTCTTGATCACGAAATCAAAGCTGGAGACGAGCAACAACGAGCTTTGCTTTCATTCGTGAAGGAAAGCGAAAGAAGCAGTTTGCGCCTTCTGCGGGTGAGTTTCCGGTTCCTTCCTTCCTGCATCGGGCAGATATCACCTGGCGATGAGTCAGAGAAGTCGCTTCCCAGACACCTGCTGTCAGAATCGTGCGTAGCAGGTTCCATCCGCCATTAGCCACGCGTGTGCTCTCCCTCAAGGGTCGAGCGCTACTTGTGTGCGCCCTCGATACAAACGTTCGCTGCGTTTTACTCTATTGTCACCGAAACGAGTCCCGGATTCATGGGCCAGCGACTTGTGACATCACGGGACCTTCGGGCACTCCTGTTTCTTCGTTACGACGCTTTGCTTTACAGACGCAATTGAGTTTAATTTATTCGCTTTTGCCGCAAAAAGAGGAGCAAAACACGAAGGCGACATCTTGCTAAAATCTCATCACTCAAATCTACGTCGATCAAGATAAAAAACGTAGAGGCACAGTCGGCGAAGATAAAATAAAATTGTCAAATATAAGATAATTGGTGCAAATGACCGAGGGTCGTTAAATTCTTGTTGATCGTTCTCTCTGAGTAATCTTCTTAAATTGACACCACGAGGCGTACATCTGCATCACGTGAATCGCGAAACAGCTGTGTCCCGAACAGTGGGGATGTGGCACGTGTTGGTATCCTATATCTTCGCTCTGCCAATTGCAAAGCTAAATCCTAAGGGAAGATCGGGTCAGGTGTACATCGATCACGTACCGGCAGCTGGAAGATACGACTTTTTTCATCTTGGATAACAGCACCGTTTTTGCTTCAAAGAAACGTGCCTCTTCAAATGGTATTTTGTGGTCAATCATCACGCTATTTAGAGCATATCATGAAATATAAGTATCCAATGTGTGAGGTAAATAAAGAATTTTTTTTAAAAAATCATGATAATTCACTCCGGTATGTAATTTCAACAATTATATTAGCGCGCAGGTTTCGGTGCTTCCTTTTTCGACGGAACTCAGACAGGAAGTCTCACACACACAGCCGAGGAAAGTCCTTAAGATTTCAAATCGTACAAATGATTCATACAGTTAGCAAATATTTTATTCACCAGTTTTCTTCATATGGAAATCTAAGACAACATAATCTTTAATTATGTACAGATGTAGATTTAGATATAGTAACATATAATAACGTTATATCCTTCTAACGGATCTAGTCTATAATGGAGAAACCAGATCATCGAATACGGAAATCGCGTAAAACAGAAGCACTGTATGGTTATAATGGAGAAACCAGTTCATTGAACACGGAAATCGTATAAAACAGAAGCACTGTGCAGCCGGTAACACCAAAGTGACAAATAGTAAAGGAGAAAGCTACATTGTGCGTTACACTATGGAAACAATTGTATCAGAATGCGTTAAGTGTGTGCCTTTGAAAGACATTGCGGGTTGCTTTCCATCCTTTTACGCTGTCGCGCAGAATAGGAAACTCATTTAACCGGATAAGAGCTAATTAACGCAATGATGTGCGTACGAATATGAGCGAGGTAGCCCTTTATTTCGCGTTAATGCGTCAGAGGTAGGAGTGTCGATAAACAGCGTGCGTATTGAGAAATGCCGCTTTCTTGATTATTGTTGGCGGTGAGAATGAAAGCTACGCCTCTTTATGAGAGCGACCGCTAGAGAAACCTTGAACCTCGACTGGATTGGCGTGGGTGCAGAAAGCACGCGAGGACGATGGCACAGGATCGTCCGGAAAAGCAAAACAAAAAATGCTTCGTATTAATCACCACGACGTGTTACAATTTCTATAGCTACATCTACAATTACATTGGCAAAAATTAGCTTAAATAGTGTCTGTTAAACTTGAACGAGTTATAATTTAAAAATGGAATTTGGTTGGATACAAAAAATAATTTCTCTGTAAAATATAAAATATAAAAATATTTAGAAACCGACAATGATAAATTTAAATGGGAATATAAATATATATTTTACAACATATATTTTACCAAGACAGATGGCATTAATCGATGCATCGGCACAAACGAGTGCAGCCCCAAATACACGAATAGCCTAATTGCTTCCGGAAATTTCGCTCGAATCGACGAGTTGTTCCATGACAGGTGTTACGAAAATAATGACGGGTTACGTATGCCATTACTATTGCACGCATATAGTATACAATCAGTATTAACTCTCAGTGAATCATTTACGTTGCATATGCATCATATTTGGAGCTCCTACAAATTTTTGAGAGATGTAAAATATTTAATTTAAACAAGGCAAACGCTCTTTAATAAGTCTTTCAAACTTTTCGATAAATATACAAATGATAATAAACGTAAATCAGTATACGGAATAAAAACCAATACATAAACCAGTGACAAAATAGCGTTAACACTTGGACATTGCAGCACCGTTATATACGGTAATCTAGATAAACAGCTAGAAAAAACTACTCCCATAGGTACCTACTCCCATTTCTTTTCGTAACGCATTCGTAACGGCAAGACAATGCTTGTCACCAGCTTAACAGCAAGAAAAAAGGTACTTTTTGCAATTTTCTCAAACGTGCGAGTTATCGTCATTTAGTTCACTTACGATTTTAATATTGTAGAATTAAGCATCATTTTATATCAAAATTTAAATCAAAATTAATTCTATTCATCCATAAATTTTGTTTATATGTAAGAATAAAATTTTACAGTAATAATATCCTAAAAGCTTTACATGTTATTAAAAAAATAATATACAGTTGAGCAATATTTCAATTCGCACAAAATGGAATATTAACAAGGAAGCGTGGATCAATGCCTCACGACCTCAAACTTGGTAGCCCGTAAGAACCAAACCTACTCTCCGAAGCTGCTTGAATACGCCGTACGTAACCTGTGATTTGCTTCTGGTAACCGTCAATGCTTTATGCGCATTCCGTCGAACGAACCGATCGTGATCGTCCAACGATGAAATGTTTCCCCGTTCAATGGTTCTTCGAGAGGTCGAAGATTTTTATGAATGTGCACCGCAAAACATTGAACTTCTTGCGATGCGATGGAAACGATTCGTAAAATATATCCGTAAAAAAGGAGCATACACAGCTAAACGAAAAAATTACGCTTTACAGTATAACAATGTTGATTTTGTATCAGACTGCTAAAATTTAAAGTCATTGCAAATTTATAATTAAAATTCCACCTATTATTTATTTATTGCATCCGTCAGTTATCTACTTATCTGGATACTATTAACATTGATAGATTAATAGCGCACTCAAAGTTGTTTAAGTTGTTTAACATGATCGGCGTAAAACACACGTCGGAAATGTATGTAGTTCTCGCTCGCACGGTGACGTTATCGATGCATGCTTCGTGCTGTTATGTCGTGCTATTCTCGCTGGTGACTATCACCAGAAGGATGGGAACGCAGATACGTATGCATTTTTATCGCAAGCGTTTTAAAGCCGTTATTCACCGTAGCTGGCAACCCGTAAACGATAACGCGGGCGTTTAACGATTATCAGACACTTTAACGAAATCAAAAACACTCGGCAGGCTGTTACGCAGCAAGCATCGCGATAGCTCGCCAAAACAAGTTTCGTATCGTCGCTTCGTCAGTAAGCTCGCACCGATGGTGCACAGTCCGCTGGGTACACATCCCAGCTTCCATCAATCCGTTTCGGAACTTTATAAGCCGATTAAACGGTCTATCAGTATTGCGCGGAGGAAAATTGGAAACGCAGTTAACAATCCGCTTGGCACCTGTATCCCTGTACTTGGTATCTGTTCATTAGTCGTGTAATTATCAATAATATAACGACATCTTTACGCATGATGTACGATCGCGGAATTACTGAATAGCAGTAATTCCGCACTAGCGCAAATATCAGTCCGATCGCAAATATCTATCGTGAAACTATTACTACGGTCACGCAGGAAAACCGACGCTGTCACGACGTTTGTTTTCTATTCGTAACACGCGAGACAAAGCAGTTACCACACCCTGGCTGCGTGCGCGGTTTGCGCTTAAAACACTTGTATCACATGTCACGTAAGACGCAGTATTAGTACGCGTGCCTCACGACCAGACCTCGCCAACTTACAGAATGTAACTTCTCTTAAATTAGCATTCGTGTTTTTACAATTAAATCGACCTTACGATAGCCATTGTTTTACTACAAGGGAAAGACGGACTAAATATGTGTGTGTGTGTGTGTGTGTGTGTGTGTGTGTCAAAGAATTAATTTTTTTTTAAATATATTATTTTTTATTTTTATTCTATCGTACACTGTGTTAGGTATTGAAGGATCAAATTTAAACCAATTTCTTTGGTTAAATCATATTTGATTATTTTTTTAACTTTCACTTGTGTTAAAATTTTATTATTTTAACACAAAATGGTTAAAAAACAACCATAACTAAATTGTTCTAGTTAAATTAACAACATATTGGGTAGGAGCAGTGGCCAATACCCAAACCTATAGGAATAGTTATAAATAACCCAAATTTGGTTCAATTTAACATTACAAATTTAGCAGTGTAAATGAACTTAACACAAATGAAGAAGAAGAAATGTTTTCTAGCTTCATGGCGGTACGAGCGTTTAATTCTCGGAGGTAGTTACCTCCTCAAATTTGTCCAGGCAATAAATCATATTTAATACAGCACTCTCGACCGCTTCTAAATGCATAATACGAATAAACGTGACCTCTTCCTCTGGACTTTAGAACCGGTGGCCAATGTCCCTAACTGAGGAAGTAGCGTGACTGCATACGCAAAATTTGCCATTAAAAGGCGAGAAGTTTACAGTGAGGCCGAGAGATACTCACGAGAGAGTTAAAAGCAGTCTCACGATCCGGTTGGAAAGAAGTCCCCACGTGTCCCGTCACTTACCGGTCATGAATATTTACACACGCTTCGAACGCCTCTTAGGACAGCGAGCTTAAAGATTTGGCGATGGATTGTGTTCATAAATCGGACAGCAAGACTCGTAAAAGTCTTCGAGAAAATCAATGCGTGACTTCTTCGAATGCTAAGGACCACAAGTTTTTGCATTTCTATTTGTACAGACGTATATATGTTGGCCTTATTGTAGATACAAATTATTTTCACGCTTTCAAACTCAAGATAATTTTCGCGATAGTTTTCTTACAAATTTTAAAAACTTTATAAAAAAAAGAATCCCATATTATCGTAAGAAAGTGTTTTATTTGCCAATATTAGTTTGATTGGTACTTTATCAATTTCTACTTAATTAATTAAATTATTTATAATTTAATTTGATTATAGCTTTACGTATAACATGCTTGTTTGCGCCTACTTGCGCCAAGAAAGTCGGACGGCATGATCGTTCACCGGGTTGCATATACTTAAGGCGCCTGTTTACCTTCGGAAAATACGTACGATCCCGTAAGATCGTGTGCATATATGCATGTGTGCGTGCACGCATGTGCGTTTAGATTTTATATGCACCTTCCTGTAAAACCTTTTTTTTACCATAATCTGGTATAAAACATATTTATAGAATTTTTTATATTTAGTGAAATAAAATTTGACGATATTCGATGTTCAAACGGAAGATATTTTACTGCAATATGTCTTACCTGTACGGCGCTGTTGAGGAAACAATTGTTCTGCCCGGGTCCATTGAGCAAGCCTTTCGTGCTGGTAAAACTGCTGTTGTGCTCCCGATGCGGTGATTTTTGACAACCCTGCACCTGTCCTTCCGTCTGATGGCATTGTGTAGATTGCAAGTAACCGGCAAAATCCACTGTGTCTTGGGATGCAGCCTGCTGCTGCAATCCCATTGTAGAAGTCATGCCCGATGAATCAAGGTAAAGTCATCTGTAAACATTCGTAATAAACACATTTATTTATACCAATATCTCATTTTTTGCGAAACTTTTAGATAAAATTTGCACAACTGTTTTAAGAAATAAATTTATTTTAATAAAGTATAAATAAATATATAACAATTTTTCTCTTCTCAATAATAAAGTGTTTTACATCATTATAAAATACTTTTAATGTTGTATATAATTTTATTGAATTGCGGCATCATGCACTCGAGAGAGAAAGTCTTATTATATCTTAAACTATGGCAATGAACTCAAGTCATAGCATTCGCGGGAACTCATAAAACCAAGGAAACGAGAGGAAGCTACAAAGTATAATTACAGGGGAAGATCAGAAAAATCAGTTTACGCGTATACGGAAATGCAATGTAAGATTTTATGATCCGTACCTCCAGAAAAACCGATTACGCACGTATGTGCGTTGGTTTCAGTTTCAATTCTTCTAATTAAAAACTCAAATGACTTTTTTGCATTTTTGCGGAAGATGGAGACCCCAGGAATCGACTCACACAAGTGAGGAGGGGAAACATCGCCTCGAGTGTCGCCTTCAAAAAGGCGAAATCATCATAAAGAGTCGTATATGAAGGGTAAAAAGAGGAAAAAGGAGAGAGAACCTCCACGCTAAATGCTACTACGACCGAGTGGACGGCGGTTAATTTCGAGGAGCCGAGAAAAGTGGTCGGAGCGAATACGTGCTTGAGAGCAGGCCTGGCGCCAGTCTCGTCGTCTTGGCTTTCAGGCTTCGGATACAATACTCTGGTCACATTCTCTACAGACGTCGAGATCGTCCCGCCATACTCAGTGTTGCACTTATCACGATGTCGACGAAGAAAACCAGATACGTTTTCAAATTCAGAAACGACGGAAGTTATCAGCATAAACTTCTTAGTAATTTGTAAACTAAACAGCAAATAAGATTTTTTTAAAAGCGCATTTATCTAAATTGTGCATTTTTATTATTAATTGAAATTAATTTAATATCTAAATAAATATTTAATTAACTATTAATAAAAATTTAATTTTATATATATATAATCTAACAACAGGCAATAGAGCATCTAGAGCATTGAGTATAAAAAAATCTTAGAGAACGCAATGCTATCAAAGGCATGATCGGACGAAATAATTTTGAATATCTATTAACATGAAATCGAGGGGCATGGTACGTTACGAGATTGTCGTATTGTAGAATAGAAGCCATCAAGAGCCGGGAAATAGAGCACAATGATGACTGACAATTGCATTGATCCGTCGTTCTTCGCAAACTGCACGACAAACACAAATGAAGCATAAACGTACACTCTCGCAACTTTCCTACCCTCATAAAATTGCGAGTTTACGCTAAATGACATTTATATATATATATATATATATCTGCAGTTGACCATGTGCAAACTGCGAGTAAGCCGGACTAGTTGGCCTCCCGATGCATCGTCCCGCGTTTGCTGTCCTTGGCACGGCGCGCAAAAGGAATTTCCATTTACACGGCATGAGTCGCGGCAACTAAGAATACCCGATTTCACGCCTTTCGAAGTTGCTACACGAGATCGTGCACCAAAACAGACTATTGTCATGCAAGGATCTAATTTTAGATAACGCTACAACGAACGGGAGACATCAGCGATGACGTGGAACGTGCTAATTTTTCATACTCGATGAAAGCGCTGAATATAGAATATATTGCGCTAATAACTTAACGTTAATCATTCTTCTGATGTTTTTGTCTTACAATGTCAATTGCGTGATGATAATGCAAAACGCCTCTATAATTTTCTAACCATTAATTAATTTTGTTACTCTAACTACTACCTATACCGCGCCTTACATTAAAATATGACAAATTTTATAATTTCTCACTATTTGTATAAACTATTATTTCATTGTTCTATCAAAAAGCTAAGGACTTAATTAAAAAACAGAATAACTATAGTTGACGGTTGTATCAATTAATTGCTCAAATCTTTATTACATTATTAATTATAATAATAACAAAAAATATTTTTGATAAATTTTTAAAATATAAGATTGCCCTAAATTTTATGATAAATAGGAGCAAAAGGTTATATTCCGGTACCGGGAATCGAACCCGAGCCTCCTGGGTGAGAGCCAGGTATCCTAGCCACTAGACCATACCGGATTATGAACAACATGCAACCTCACGAGTTTAACCTTGTCCGAGAGGGATGCTGCTTCTGGAGCATTGTCAAACTGTGAGAGAGAAAGTCCCATCATAATCCGGTATGGTCTAGTGGCTAGGATACCTGGCTCTCACCCAGGAGGCTCGGGTTCGATTCCCGGTACCGGAATATTATTTTTTTTGCCTAAACACATTTTATCATAATATTTAGACCAATATTATGTTCTTTCCTAAATTGATTTAAAAATATACTAATTTGTTATACTTAAAGATATTATTTTCTCTGCGCGCTCATAAAACAACAATTAATATATGTATAGCAATTAATAAATATTTAATAAATAATAAAAACCACCGAGAAGGAAAATAAAGCATTTCTAACAAAATATTTGCTGCCAGATAATCGTGTAATAATAAATTCTAAGTATATCACATTATAATTACGATATAATAATAAGAATAAAGATCGCTTCGTTTATGTACATCTTGTATTTTTGTATAAATTTTATATTAATATTCATAATCTTCGTTAATCGCATAAGTTAGAACTCATCTATAATGAGTGTTGTTTGATGCTTTGCAGGTTCCGAAATACGGAGAAATTTCCTGAACGACGGCAGTCGTCTCCCTCATGTACGTGTTATGAATGCTAATGAAACCGCACCTCTCGTATAGTAAATGCACGAAAGCGTATATTTATAGACGTACAACGACGCTGCAACGATTTCTTCTTTTTTTACGCCCAAGACACGCAACTTCTTCATTTTTTCACAAACATTCAACGGCGGTGATAACGGTAACGTAATTTCCTTGAAAAAATGGAGGAGACAATGTCTGCGAATAAACCATGAAAGAAAAAGAGACGCGTAAGATCGCTTGATGACGCGAGGAGGATGGAAAACGAAGGAAGAACGTCGTGAATTACGGTATAAAGTTTAGACGTGGTGCTATCGCGCGGTTATTTTCGTTGGGGTTTCGTTCGCGACACTGTCCGCGAGATGTGGAGGAGAAGAAACCATCGGAGGCGCCGCGATGCCCATCCCCTCGTAAGAAAAACATGCAAATTAAACGACGCTGCCGACCCAAGTCCGAAGACTTTGACGTGTAGGGCCGTTTGGCGGATATCAGGCGGTTGTAAAAGCTGAGCACGTGTAATAAAAGTTGCATGGTGAATGAACTAAAAGACGAATACTGAAAGTCTGATTTAACTGATTCCACAGGAAATTCTTATGCAATAATTTTTCGCACACCAAATGATTCTCTCATCAATAAAATTTTTATATATAGAATTATGGGTACATGTCTGTTTAATTTCGTCGAGAGATAGTTTCGCAGCATACTATCACGGCGCATTGCGCTGCAACGTTTCGCGAGCGTAGTGCAATGAAACTTGTCCCCGCTATAACAACCGCAGTCAACGCAAACAACAATACACGAGCATTGCGGAAGAAGAAAGTTGGCAGAATCCGCCGCGGCGAAAGAAGCCTTGGCGATGTTGGTCACGGCGGGAAAAAAAGGCGGACGTTCTTCATTCTCGCAGAAATAATTCGCTTTTCGATTGTGCGGTTCGCGGTTTATGCGGCAGATGCAGATGCAAAATAATGAGAAAGAAAATGGCTTTTGCAGAAACTGGACATTAATCTAAAGGCTGTATTGAATGGAAAATTCGTTGAATTACTGTAATTTTGAAGGAGCATAGGATATTTCTCTTTCAACTGTTTAGAATAATTTAAAGCATTATATAAGATAATTATATAGGTACATGGAAAGAGATTTGCCTAATAAGATTTCAAATCCGCAGCTTATACAACATAAATGTCGCTTTATTTACTGAAAACGTCGTGCGGTATAGAAATATCCGTGTGTAACTTCGCTACTTTTCTTTTCGACAGAGCTTTCGTAGTTACGTTTGTACCGCGAATGAATCCCGCATGTATATTTTCGTTGGTAAACGCCTACGAATTAATTATGAATCGCATTGTACTTCGCGACCGTGCGAAGCGAGTTAACGTGAGTTAGTTCCAGGTTTATCTGCACGGCTTTCCTGTAAAGCGGCGATTATTATGGCTCTATATTTACGTATGTGCGAACACGACGAAGTAGCACGAGAAGATACACGTTACAGTGGAGAACAGCTATAACTGAAACGATGAGAATGATAATAGAGTAAGTGAATAATTTAAAAAACGTAAATGACCACAAGACAATTTCACGGCTTCATAACATGTGGGATTATGTGGAAACAGTAAGTTGGAGGTAAAGGCATACGGCAGGAAAAATTACTGGTGCGCTAATCGAAAGACAGCGGAATGATTTTTACGATCAAACAGAAGAACGAACGTATCCTGAAACGGGTATAAAGCTTCATATGGAATATGTAGGACGAGAGAAGCGAACATAAAACAAAGAATCGTTTCAAAGATCCTTTCTCCGTAAAAAACTGCAATAAAAAATTCTTACAGAACACAGAAGTATTGTGTAAACTGGAAAAGTTGCTTGAAACTTAGACAATAGAAGAAGAAGAGCATCTTTTATTATTCGGAAACGTGATTGACGTAGTAATCTTGAATTTCACCGGCCATTTTTCACCTCGAAAATCCACGGATTTTCAGATTCGATAACTGTATTATCGAAATTTTCCATGCCAATATCACACAGCGTGATCAATAAGCTGCAAATTATGGCACGTCCGTCAAAACTCGAATTTAGAAAGTTAAGTTGTTAAAAAGAATTTTAAATCAGTTCACATAAGTTTATTTGACCATTTACTTGATCTGTAAAAGTTTAATTTATACAGAAACTAATGTCAAAATTTGCAGATATATTGTTGAAATTTCAGTGTTGCGCTTTTTCATATTGATTAATTTTTCTGCCTTATTAAATAATCTTAATCGGATAACTTTCAAAGCCGATTCAGTACAAATTAGTCTGTCACAAGCAAAAAGATTTGGACCATTCGTCTCTCTCTCTCTCTTTCTCTCTTTCACTTTTTATGCTTCCGAACAGCCTTAAATCCAAAAGCGCCGATTATTGTAATTTACTTGACGATTCACAGGTGCGCTTTTGTTAGTGTTTTTCCTTTTTTAGAAACTGCCCGTTACTGACGTAATCTACAGCCAAATTTCTCGGAAGGCTACTTTTGTGCTCGACGAGCGATTACTGATCGTAACATGCGATCATCGTTAACACATTAAATCACACATGATCGCGTGACACAAATATGTTTAAAAATTGCCATAAATTCTATATTCTTACTAGAGTATTCTTTTCTTTATTGTTTTGTGTTTTGATAAAAAAGCAGAGCAGATAAAATACCAGTATATTTTACGTATATTTTTATCAAAAAAATTGTTGTTCAATTATATTTTTCCAAAGACTTTTTTGTAAATACGCGACCAAAATCACCATTTATAAAAGTGCTGAAATATTATGTTTACATAAACATGTTTATTGAATATTAAAAGACTTCTCTCTCTCTCTCTCTCTCTCTCTCCCCCCCCTCTCCCCCCTCTCTCTCTCACTAAAAAAAATATTCAAAACCTAAGATAAAAGCCAAATGTCATCCGTGCATTTGAAAAAGCGTTTTATTGTTTATTTTAAGCAATAAATTATTAAAATATATATCAAATTTTTTGAAGATTTTAAAAGATTATTTTTACTATTTTATATTCCGCTATTAAAGCGCCAGGCTCAAGCATTAACCCGCACATTTTTTTAAAGATACACCTGCATATAAAGTATCGAATGTTACCGAGCTTCAGGCATCGCGCTTGCGGTCATCAGGAAAAACTTGTCTGACTGGTCATGCATAAAATACATCGAGTCTATTGACACGAGAACCAACAAGAGCAAAGCACTTGGAAGAGCACGAGATTGCGGTGAAACGTACAAACCCTTAATAAATTGTCTTTTTCTGATATTACCGCAGCACGGAATTTACATAACGTGAACTGCATGTCTTCTTACAGTTTCCTGTTCTAATAAAAAACAAGTTCAGGTTTTGTATATTTATAAGTAATGCATGAAATATCTGTTAAATAAAGCTTATATTATATATTAGCTTGCGAGCGATTTTTCATTCATAAAATCATAACGCAACACGATGATTTAATTCACGTGTTATGCTGCACCGTAAATAATATAGATGTGGAAAGAATGCATAATATTACGCTACGACAAACTAATTATAACTAATTATATGATAAATACGGAAAGGGAACGCTGTCACGGCATAGTTGGCTCCGACTAGATGGTCGGCAGCTCAACTTTGTGCGAAACAGGTCAAACAGGTGTGACAGAAGGCCTGGTAGGTGTGTACCACATTTAAATAAATATCTAACCAGTCCAAAGATAAACTTTCATGCGAGTTGACAGTTCGATAGCAGACTAACCCGACGCTACTTCTTCTGTACATGTACGCATTCATAATCAAGTAAATTATTCAATTATATACTCTTATCGCAATATGATTATTATATATATTATTATATATATTGTATATATTATTATATATATTATATATATATTATATATGAATGTATATATATTATATATATATATATTATATGTATGTATCGATAAACTCAAATAAAATAAAGATAATTAAAAACATCATTTTAAATTTGACATATATTGACAATATTTCTTATGGAAATTTGTTAACATTTAAGAATAAAGATAATTGCTAAGTGAGAAATCTGTATTTTAAATAAATAATTAGTTATAAGTAATGATATGTGTACTTGAATATAATTTATATATATAGTAGTTTATATTATATAAATTATATATATTATTTTCAATTAAAATAGATTTTCAATTATAAGAAAGAATACAAACTTAAAAAGATTTTTAAATAAACCTTTACCGTGAGCAATGTATAATATCTTTTAAAGAAAATATAAGTAAAATTGATCGTAATTATAAAATATCTGTTTCATAAAAATATCAACATAAAACCGTAGCTTCAAACCAATAAAAACATTTAAAACTTCAATATAATAAAATAAATAGGATTACAGTAAGAACAATCAAATAAAGATAATCTAATATCTAATATTTGAGTTGTGTCGTTGGAATTTTAGGTAGTTGTTATGGTAGAGTGCCGATATAATACTTTTTATTAGACCACTCGTTTCACTCGACTATACAATGACTACTTTACACCTTCGAGGCCACCAATGGAATGTTGTTACTCAGCGATGATAATATAGCTCGCTGATTATCGTGGAGCTCGAAGCCTCCTCAGGGTCGCTTAAGTTACGTCGTAATGATGCCCAGGCGGCGAACCGGTTACGGCCCCGGGCCCTAAGGCCCTGCCACTGCACTTATTTGGCCCCGAGACCGCCCTCCATCACTAAACCGATCTCGAAGCAGACGAAAACAAGAAGAAAAGGGCGCGAAGGAACCCACAAAAATTAACCACGCGCTCGCTCGCACCTGGTCTGAAGATGAAAACACGTAGTCAAACTGGCTCAAAACCCTTCACCACAAGGAGGAACTCCGACGCTTCTTATAGATGATACTTCTGGCAGAATAATCTATCTACATAAAGGAAAGGTCTATAAATGAAATAATCGTCATTGCATAAGTATGTTCAAGCAAATACTGTTACATACGCTATAAATAATGCAGCGTGCTGCATGTAAATTTCGCTTAAAGAACTAATTAACATCAATCACTGTTCAATACAACTCGTACAGTACCCGGAGTTTAAATTGATGTTAACGTCGCGAATACAATGCAATAAATATTCGTGTCGATCCGCCCCGCAATTTTTAATTCGTTCCATTACCCCGACGACAATGGACGACGGCACGACGTTTCCAACTCCTTCCTCTCGATAACGCGTCGATTGTGAACATCTCCTGTGCCCACAATGCGCCAGATAGTCGCGCTCCATTTTCAGGAAGATACAACACCCCGCTGCGCCAAGGGGGTTGGACTTATAAATCTAACGATAAATCTATCACCGGCAAAAGCTGACCGATATCGCGCCTGTGGCCGGTTGCCAAAGCCATCCCGCAAATCTTGTATTATACAGTCGCATGCAGGACACTCTCTTTCCTCCTATTTCGCATAGCTCTACGTACCCTGCCAACCACCATGGTTCAACTCATCTCTTCTCTTTCCCGAATGAGCGAGCCGTAAGAAACACGATTTATTCCAGCAACATCATTTTTTCTGTTTGCTACTTGGTCGTTATTTGCGGCCACAAAGCGAAGCCCTTCGAGCGAATCCTCAAGGACGGGCGCTTCCTACTCGTAAATAAGAAAGTCCATAAATTCTCCGCAAGATATTCGACGCGCTTTCATATTTACACTCATATATTATTATGCAAATTGCTGAATTCTGCGGTAGTCCATTATTAACATAGAGAAATTAAAAACTTGTATGTGCATAATCGTATAGAGTGAATTTCATTCATTAAGTATACTTCAATAATTTTATTTGTATAATCCACGATGCTTGACTTAATCTTGATAATGCATAGCAGCTCTCGTTAATTTTTTTCAAAATAATAAATTTATTCCAGAGTTATAAATGATTGTATAAACAACGTTAAAGTTCCAATACCCGACTCGTACTTCGTTAAGGCTCCACTCTACTAAATGGAACGTTTGCGTGTCGGCAAATTGTATAACATTGTTAGTTACGCGGCAATGTCCACCTATGATATTGCAGGGCGTCATACTCCCATGGGGGAAGGTAAATAGGCGGTGATCCTGCAAACTATCGTCCCCAGTCACAGCCAGTAATATGCGCGTAGATCGTCGAAGCAACATGTGCCGCATCATAATTTGACGTTAACTTCTCTTATACTTCTTCCTGTGATATAAAACGTAATTCGGTCGAGGCGAAGAAAGCTTGTTATCATAAACACCGAAATTCAAGGAAAGTGTAGAAGTCTTTAAGAACAAGAATGTGTACGTAGAATTTTTCGAAGTGTTAATGAAAAACTTGGATTTGCAGTTTGTAGCAAACAGCTAACCGATAAATCTTCTACGCGAACATTGCACGATGTACAACGAATACGATATGAAAGTAACACACATAGAAAATCCATTCTCGCGTATTCAAACGGATCCTATTAATCCAACAATGAATCTTACTAAATTAAATGTCATTACACCAATCATCCCCGAGCCTGTGCGTAGTATCATGGACCTCATACTACTGGTGACAGGCATTAGCTTAAATGCTTTTCTTGGTCTCTTTATTGTGTTAAATTCCACTATGTACACCTCCACTAATTGTTATATAGTAGGTCTGGTGTTTTCGAACTTCGTAATCCTGCTCGAACCACTTGAGCAAGTATTTGACTGGATTTTCGATATAAACCTAAAGATGAATCTTGACTATATATTTTTGATAAGCTTTGCCACGTCCATCCTGACGATGATTCTGCTGAATATCGAGGCGTACGTTGTCATTTGTCAGAAAGATTCGCCTCTTCGCAAGTCGCTTTTAAAGATTTCGACAGCTATAAAAGGAATCTTGCTCGTATGGGCATCATGTATTATGACGATAGCCATGGAATTACACTTGTATGACCATTTCAACGAAGAAGTCATGCATGACATCTACATTTCATTCACCATTATGTTTCTAATATTCCCGTGTCTCATTTTTATTATGCTCGATTACTTCATTTTACATGATCTGATAATATCGAAATCAATAATTGGAACGTGGCCAAGCAAAGAGTTTGAGCATTTTATTTTCCTGAGTAAGTATAATAATTTCATTTTAATCTTAATACAATTATAGCAATTGTTTAAGTATCTACAGATTGAACTCTTATACTTCTTTTTTATACTAAAACAACTTCTGTATTATGCAGTTAGTGTTAGTATCGGATTTTTTCTAACTATGATACCATATCGGGTTGTGAGAACTATCGCTTTCATAAGACAGTCTTACTATAATGACATGGCGATAGAGATAACTTATACGATGATTAAAATGTACCCGATGATTCTACCCATATTATGTTTCATTACATCGAAAGAGTTCCATCAAGCACTCAAGGTTTGTAATACAAATGAAGACCCGAGGGAAAAAATAAGGTATGTCAGTTTTATACTTTTTGAGTAAAATGAATTTTAAAATTTGTTATTTCCCCTATACCCGAATGTTCTACCTTCATTTTTTCACTGATTAATACAAGATTAGTTTTTAATCCAAGATTAGTTACAGATATATTGTAGTATCATTGATGTTTGTAGTATCTCTTAAACGCTACAAAATGACGACCATACCTCATTTTTAATAAAACTGACATTCCTTGTTTTCCCCCCAGGGTCTTCAAATATATTAATTAATAAAATTAATTGATAAAATTAATTAATATAAAATAAATAATTTTTGCATTTCAGATAAAGCTACACTGTCAACGGCATGAAACTTCTACCATAACATAAAAGAAATTCGGACATGGTATAACAAGATATCGAAATGTATTTATACAATACCATTAGAGAATAATATCTATCTAATCTTTTGATAATCTAATCTGTCTTACTGCATTTTCTCGCAAAGATTTATCCATTTATATATATCGCATCTTTAGATAATTTGTTATTTCTAAGAAGAACTTCAAACTCGCGCGTGCGATAACCAAACACATCCGCTCTCATGAGAGAAGAAAAACACGATGTGCAGCCTGCACACAAATTCACTGAGCTTTCTGTATGCAAATTAGTTTCCATTTTAGCTTCTCCTTCAAAAGTCAAACCAGCATTGTACTTAAGACTTACTAACAATAAGTATTATAAGATAAGGAAATATATGTATTTAGTTTCGCACGAACTGCAACAAATATTATTTAAATTATAAATCTTTACCGTATAATTATACACATACAGTACTATCATATCTTCATGTAACATTTAAATTTTAAACATTTAAAGCATTATGTAAAATTATAAAATATATGTCGTATTTAAAACAATAATAAATTAATTTTTAGAAACATCTGTTAAAAGTCAAACATAACTTAAACAGCTTATATCGCGTATTCAGCGAGCGCCTCGTTGAATTAAGATTGCATTTGAGTAAAAGGTATTTCCTCCAATCTATTCAGCTGTAACACGGCACTTCCTTTCTAACGAGAAGTCGGCGTTTATCAAATCGAGGATAAAACTGAGTTTACAACTACCAAACAGCCTGTCTGTCCCCTCGCGATTAGGAATTCCTCTCGCGACTCGTTTCGTATTCCTTCCCTCGCGATTTCATGACAAGATCCAAACAAGGAGGTATGCCAATGGCTTGTAAATATCAAATGTGTACAAAAAGATAATGCAAGATTGCTGATAAAAATCCGTTCACAATTAAGAATTTCTAGTATTTTAAGTGTTATATATATATAATTATTCTCTATGATCAACATTTTAAAGAAAGTGTTTAGATCTAACTGTAATCTTGTAATCTCATGGTATTATCCTGAGAAACTGTAGAGACTCGCGAATTAGTAAAACTTTTAGTTATTCTTTTTTACATTTAATTATTCTATTTTCCAGAAAAAAGTTTTTTTACATCAGTTATTTTACTTTCCAATTAAAAAGCAGAATAATTTTTAGAATACATTTTTCAAAAAAAAATTGCAAAAAGGGTATTTGAAAGCAATGTACTCTTCTCTTCTTACACAAATAATCTCTGTAAAATACATTACATTGCCAATATGCGAGATATATCCTATGTGTTGACACTGCGGAGAAAAGGAAGATCACAAAGAACCAGGAAATCGGTGAAGCAGAACGCTCAGACACAAACTTCCGGTTCGAGGAACGAACTAAGTTTGTCTGTTCAAATACGTATATTCCTCAAACAGTTGAGCTTTAGAAGATTCAACTTTTACAATTTCTTACAATTAAGAAGAAAAATTTTTATATATCTAGTGTTATATAATTAGTCATAAAAAATATAATAAATATTAAATCGATCATATTAGCACTTAAAATTGCTTGGAAAAAATATAAATAAATTATAAAATATACAAAAATACATATTAAAATAAATTATTATGCTATGCAACGCAACTTCTTAGAAATTATAACAATAATATACATGTATATTTGTTGCTTTCCATATGTGAACTCCAAACGCAAAACTGACAACTGCCTAAACTACAACTGTCTATACTGAAAATTGCTACCACGTATTGATATTTATTTTTTTCAATTTTAGGATATTAAACAGTAACTTTATTTGTTATTTTTATCAATTTTTCATTCTGCAACATTGATGTATTTCTACGTATATGTACTATAAAAAGAGTATTGTATTCATTTTGTCTATGTAACTTTTATTATGTATATTTATAAGAACTCCAATGTGTCATCATATTGCTGTTATTTAAAAACTAGATTGCAGCAAGAAAACTAGAATGATATAAAGCGCCGTAAAAGTTTAAAGTCATTCACGTTTTTACTTTAGTAATTTCATTCAATAATACTATTTATAGATAGTGTTATTATATATAGATTTATAAAGTCGGTTCCTTGTTAACGTGAGACAATTGAACAAAGGAAATCTTGCTATACAGGCCAACCTCTAACTTTCTCCATTGGTTTGCACCACATTAGAATTTGATTTACGTTAATCTCTTTTCTTAGGCTTTATATATCCAATTTACTTCTAAAAACATACGAGAACATCGAAAACATCGTTTTGTGCAATAAAAATGTTAGTCTAGGGAGTTTAAATTATAAGCACGTCCTTGCGGTTCAAATTTCGCAACACGGTTACAAAGTTTGCGCGCGACGATGCATCAGTCCATATGACTCCGTGGTTGGCGCTCTATAAATACATACCACAAGCGATTTAAAAATGCAGCGACAGTAATAGTCAGCGCTGTCTTGTAACCGTGTTAAAATATTTTTAGCGCCGTTTCGTTGTCTTAAAAGCTCGAAAAGATGTGAAAATTGTAAAGTGCGACGGACAGCGAAGCGCGTTTTGAACGCGTAACGAAAATCGAACTAGGATTACCAAGACCGGTGTTACAGGTGTATGCATATGCATAAACGCATCGCTGCACCGTGGGGGACATGGGAAAGGCGATAGACGCCACGCTGTTTGCGGTAGCCAGCGGAACGGATGAATGCGAATCGAACGTAACATTCACCCGACGCGACGTGTGAATGAAGCGACCGAGTAACGCGGATAGAAACTCCATTCACGCTCGCTACTGGAAAAAGCAGCGCGACTGTATCGATTGCGATCACCGAGTTTGACGTGGGGGCCGACGAACACCCGAAGCTTTGTTCAATCGTTCGCTTGCGCCCTTGTGTCGAAATATACGCGGTCTTAATTATTAACCTTCTGGCGCAAGACGAGCGTGTGCTTCTTTATGTTGTTCTCGAGACGGTTCGGCTGGAGAGACGCGACGATAATGAAAAAGTTCGTCGTCGAAGATAATTTTGGCAGTACATATAAATTTTTTAAAATAATCTTTTTTGTTCGGAGCAAACGGCAATGATTATCAGCATCTTACACTATATCACTGCAATCACTGTGAAATGAAAAGAATCCAGCATCCCTACCGGATGCTTTACCAAACATATCGTGCGCAATTTATGAAACATCCTCCCTCGACATAAATTAATGCGACCTTTATTTTCATACTAGCTTATCCAAACACCGATAGGCCCCACGTTGGTGCATCGTGGGGAAATGTTTTATCAAGTGCGGGCGCCTGAAAAGCCTCGAGAAATTTCTAGCGGTACAGCTGCCCCGAATAATGAGTTTGGAAATACGGTGCAAGCCTTGCGCAAAACTCCCATCTTGACCTGCATGATAACAGATTGCAGTCCGCAGTGTATATTTTATCTCAAGAAAGTCAAATAGCTGTCACTAAAAATAATTCATGTGGAACTTTATATTATAAAATTGATTATAGTAAAAATTTATGTGTATTTCAAATACACAAAACTAGAATATAATACATACTTTATTCATACTTTATTCAATACTTTATCGATTCACTTTATTCACATTTTATTCACTTTATTTAGGATAAATAGATAATAAACTAAATGTATTCGGGAAACGATAAGCGTGAGTTTTCAGTGTTGAAAAAATTTTAAGTAATATTCAGGTGCAAATATAAAAAGAAAGCGAGAAAGAATTATACATTATCATATATTCAAGCTTCATAGCCTTCGTCCAAGCTAAGTTTAGTAACCGTTACCGGTTCCGGAATCGTTGCTGTTGAGTAAAGTCTCACGAAGTTTTAATGAAATCATAACCGGGAGATCCCGCGCGAAGTTATGTTCTCTTCGATATATTGCTCCTTTTGGTGCTTACGTTCAGCCGCAGACAAAATCAGAACTTTATACAAAGTCTGTTAATATTTTTTATGAAAATAATTAGATTAAGCTTTCATGAAAAGATAACAAGCAATATTGATTACATTAATTTTGCCATATAATAAAGTTATACATATAATATCACTACGAAATTAAAGAATAAAAAAATTTTCCTAATTTCTAACATTAGTTAACAAGAAATCACTAAAAATAGCACATAGATTAAAAATTATCACACGATCCTCGCGATAGGAATTAAATTATTATGATCATCAAAATATAGCTCGGAGATATATTAACGGATGAAACTGGCTGTGACCCTGTTTTATACCGCTGTTAATTTCGTCACATGTACTTTCATAATTATATTCGTGTTACGTATGTGTGCTGGTTCGGTTTTCTGTCATTCATATCGATCGAACAGTCGCGAATAAATTATTTATGAATTCCCGTCCGAACGAATATACCATCGATTTTCATCGTTGACATTTCGCATGCCCATCACGCGGCGAAGATGATTAAAAGTCCGTGCCTCCGGGCACGATTTTTTTTTTCCATTCCCTCGTACGATTTCGCGGTACAGCAATAAAGGTTAAAGCGTGATTGAATGTCATATAAAATAGCTTTGCACTATGTTAGTATCTCATTTACGTTCATTTAAAAGACAATATGGCCTATGGAATTAGGGAAAATTTATATTCGCTACACAAATTATTGCGTTATTTTTTTAAATTAAAATTATTTTATATATACTATATATTTATTTATATATACTTATATTTCAATTATATTTTCAATTTATTATTATCAATTTTTTTATTATTTCTTATCATTTATTCTATTCTGGCTAAATAATAAATCTCTACCGTGCATAACATACCATCGAATTAAATCGCAAAATACCTACATTATATTAAATGCACTGTACAGTACATGGGCGCCTCGCGACGAAACAACAGAATCAAGAAGCGATTCAATGAGAACTTGTACGAAGAAATGAATGGATCTTTCGTCGCTATAACGACTAAGAAGTTGATATATGTCTTCGCCGTGTGCTGGAACGCAAAAGGAATCTTTCTCTATAATAAGATGAATAAGACAGGGGCTTTGTTAACGAACAGTCTTTTGAAGTTTCTGGTTATGCCACTATGCAAACGTGAAATAAAGTAAATGTGTAACAAAAGAACTTCGCAATATCTCAGCAAGTACCACTGCAAGAAACGAAAACGTGGATAATAAAGTCACAAAAGAAGAAAGAAAGACACGTATGTGTTTGTCTCAATTTAAATAATTTCGCTTTATCTTATTTAAGTACCGCCGTTTTTGCGGGATTATGGGCCGGTTGTTCCAACTTTTTGGTAAGCTAACTAATAGTTAAATCATATATCTCTCTTTGTTTTTCCTTCAAATTAAACAAAGATAAACATATGATTTAACTGTTAGTTAGCTTACCAAGAAGTTGGAACAATCGGTCCTTAGTTGAAGAAAATCGACGCGTTAACGAGTAGCTAAATCTTTAACATCGCGTCTCGTTAAACCAGCAGCGTCACTCTCATCTAAGAACCTTGCTCGACGATCAATGCACTATCATGTGACACCCTGTATATACCTACAGCCTAAGGCAATGCGTGGGTGGGCGTTTCGCGATGAGACAACAGAATCGAGGAACGTCAGCGTCTCTGTGCAAACGCAGGATGGGCACAGAATGGAGCGCCCTGTATAAATTCTTTACTTTAAAAAAATATCCAGCATGAGTCAGACTCCGCTGTGGCGAACGAAAAGGATGCTGCGCGAATATTTCGACACGCGTCTATTTATACATGTACCACGCTATAGTCATGCTATGGAGCTAACTTTAAATTTCATTTCACTCATTTCTTATCATTATTATCGAATAAATTAATTAATCTTTGAGAGATATTTAATTAACCGGATAATTCTGACAGAATTTAATTAATGCATCCTTCAAAATTTATGCATTTAATTGTACAGAAATGATTAGATCAAAAGTTAAGTATCTATTTAAAATGCTCAAAAGAAAACTTAAGTAAGAAATTTAAATTATAACATTCTGAGGGAGAGACTATCTAATCGTGCTTCTGACTTCCTCATAATTATCAATAACCGAGCATAATTACTTGCCCCGTGTAAAATGATTGCAAGCATCGCCGAGCTTATCGGCGTCTAACGGTAAACATCGAACCACGATAAGAGCGACAAAGGCGCGCCACACACACGCTCGCTTGATTTAATTAGATTTTAATGAAAGCAATGTCTAACACCGCCGATGCAGCGGAACCACTCCGTTTATTCTCTGCTCTAAAATGTTTCTATGTTATGACGTCCTCGTAAAATTTCTCTGCTCAATACAATCTCGCATTCAAGAACAAAGAAGAAAACGAGTAAAAGACGAAGAACGGTAGGTGCCAGCAATCGCATTAAGAGCGAATAACTGCCAGCACTAACAATAAAAACATTATTTCCAGCAAAAGAAAAGGTCATTTTTTACACTGCAATAGCAAGCGAAATAAAATAACAGTTTTTTTCGTCAATTTATTATGATTCAATAAAATATTGCAATGTACATAAAGTGCAATGTCATGATAAATTTAAAAAAAAAACAAATTCGATCTTTATCAAACTCTACTATTTTAAAATCTGATGCATTGTTCAAAATGGAATTAATTATCCTAAATTTTCCAAGAAAGTACTTCTGGAGACAAAGGAACAAAGAAAATAGATGTACAAATGCAGTGATATTTTTGTAATAAACGATAAAACGAAGAAACGACAATATATTGCTTAAAACTGAACTTAACTATTCGCAATTGTTGCGGCCCAATATATGGTTAAAATTTTCCTACTATTTCACGAAAAAATGTATATAAAACATAAATCGTTATTTCTCAAAAACTTTCGCAATAATAGACTTTCGTAGTGATTCGTCAAACTTCCGATATATCTGAAATTTCTTTGCGGTATATCGTGAAAAATAAGACAAATAGAAGGGACTACGGTTAGAAATATATTGTGTGCTTATACAAATAACAAGATACCTTATCAATCTAAACTTATTTGTATAAATAAATAAAATTAAATAAAAAAGATATTTAAAAAACAGTAAAACAAGTAAAATTCGATTTATACCTTCGCAAGGATTGCAATAGAAAATCTCGACAAGATGAATCGTGTGTATCACTATCAACTTGTGTGGAACATTTGGCATTAAAATAAAATAAAATTGAACAGAATCGTATAAGCGAGCGGAACGGGTGATTTGCATGTAATTTAAGAAATTGTCATTGTATCTATATGCGAAGTACATTCTGGTTCGCTTTCGTTCGCATTCTAAATGCGAAAGGCGAACAACAGTACATAGTGGAACACGCTAAACGGTTTATTGTTCTCGAGAAAGAACAATAATGTGTGGGCAAATCACCGGCAAAATTTTCCAGATGACAATGGTTCGAGAAATTGAAGAGAAGCTTATACCGCAAGAAATCGATTCGGGCGACGAGAATCCATCTCGTACCGCAAATGAAATACTACTATTTGCAATGTTATAACTATTTTCTCGTTAGTACTTAAAATGCGTTTTTAATTGCACGTTTCCAAGTTCGCTTATCTTACCGGTGATATGTCAAGTTACGCACACTGGATGATGGGAATATCACAGGATAAGATTGCATTATTTGCATTATCGCTATATTTTTTGACGCTAAATGATACCGAGTTCACTTCCTGTTATTTACTTATCATTTGCAGTTAACAATCAAGCGGATAATCAATATAGCTGCTTTTTAAATTACAAATGTTTTTTAAATTACTCTGCAGACGAATAAAACAATTATGGCACTAATTGCATAGATCGTGGGCTAATGAAGTTCCGCGTAATAAACCGGTTATGATCGCGTTACTATCTGATAATCTCGAAGGAAAAGGATAATCTTAAAGCTGGAAGATCGAAGTTTAGAGCTTAAACAACATCTCCTTCAAGATGTAACATTCTAAATTATATAAACAAGAAAGAAGAATTAAAGATAAGTGGTAAAATTATCAAAATATTATTTACAATTATTAACTAAATTAGATCTGTGCGATTAAACTATCAAAACGGCTTTTCATAGACATTATTTCCAACATAAATAGATAAATTGTCAGTCCCTCCTGTCAAGCTCGTCAAGGGTACTTTTCGACTTCAGATTTCAATTTATTAGTTCTACCCTTTCTTTCTCGCGAACCGAAGGGCGATGTTTGATAAGCGCGGCAGATGGACGCTAATCCTGGTGAAAGTGCAAGGCTAAGTTCGGATCTCCTGCGCCGAATGCGCGACGCGATTATGTCGTTTCGCGACACGCTTTCTGCCCAGCAAGGATGCCATTGCCGCACTACGTAATCAAGGTCGCCTATCGCGATGGGATCGCGCGATTTAAATTCCTATCATTTACGCGCGCCCAGGTGGTCCCCGCTGTTTACGCGGCCGTGTCCTTATTAGCGCGTCTTGTTATGCAAGCACATTCACCCCGCGTTGCAGTTATCACGTTTATATAGGCCAGTAACTTTCGTCCCTTACCGTGCACCTAGATACATAATCGGATTAAAAGGTAAACGAAGTAAAAAGATAAAACCACTTTCAGCTGATGCATCTTCGAAGAATGTAAATCGTCGCGTTTCTCTCGCGTGCGAAATTACTTCGTGATTCAAACGGGAATATACAATCGATACAATGGGTTCGCGTGGCTCTCAAATTGCTGCCGTGTGTGCGAAATTCCCCGTGCATCAGTGCAACTCGTTTTATTCGAGTTAAAACGAGACGGGTATTGCGCTTACCTCTGCCGCATCTGCGGATGTTTCTCGCGCGAGTCTGAAGAAGCAGCCTTCGTCGCCGGAGTTCACGTCGGCATCGACGATCGCGGTTGACAGGGCGGTTGATTGTCGCGCTGGACCAAACTGGTTAGACCACAATCGCAGTACCGTTTCACCGACGTAATCCAGGACTAACTCATCCTCCGTCGCGACCGACGGAAAAATCGCATTCGCGCACACAAATCGCGAAAGACACCGGGATCTACGGAGCGCAATGTAATTCTCGCGAGGCGCGAAATATAAACGAGGATAAGTCACTGACGTCACACACTGTCGCCGACAGGGAGCGAATAATCGCGCGTTCAAAAATCCCGATATCGCACGTCGAGCGTCATCGCTGACGGTCGATCGATCGCGATCGACTCTCGGCTCGCGTCACTTTTCCCTCTTTTTCTTTTAATTTTGACAAACGGCAGACTCGACCGCGGTGAAAATCGTCTATCCCCAAACACCCAGTCAGCCGCGGTCGACAGTCGGCGTATACTGAGACTGCCGCGGCGAGCCACGCGACTCCGACGCGAAAGCGAGGCCGCGCAAGATGGCCGCCGGCGAGCGCGCGCTCGCATTGGTCGGCACCGCTTGTCAGGTGCGCGAGGCGCGTTATCGCGCGGCTCGATGCGATCGCTGACAATCGCGACGATAAGAGATTCCTCCACCGCGATTCCTCGGTGCCTCCTGCCCCGGCACAAAGGTGCAATTGACGAATGATACGAATGACTATCGCGAGGGGAGCGGCTTGCCGACCTATCAGCTGGTCAGATGTGACTCGCGTACAACTTCAGACCGAACACGTTTGCGGAATGCTTAAGCGAATAAATAAAATTGGAATCGCTGAACTTTCGTTGAGCGCGCTTATTAACTGTACGCTGTATTTAAAGCAAAGAATTAGGTAACTTTCTGATAACAGCATGTATGAGAATTATATATAATCTCAGATAGCACAGCTGCCCAATGAGAAATGACACCTCGATCGACATCGAATCGACATCGATTTAATGTCGAAAATAATATTTGGACATAGAATCGACGTCGATTAGACGTCGATCGAGATGTCATTTCTCACTGGGAGGTGATCGTTATGAATTCAAAAAGGACTCTTTTATTTCTTTAAACACTTTTTAAAATTCTTTATGAATCAGCGTAATCTATTCGAAATGAACTCAAAAAGAATTTCGTTCCAATATTATTCTTATAAAGTATAAAAAGAATTCCTTTTGTGTATCTGAAAAAGGGCTCAGAATTGGTGATATAAAAATAAATTCTTTTTTAACTCTTAAGAGTGTTTTTAGAAATGGGATGAAAAAAGAATTTATTTTATAATTCGAGAATTTAAGAAGAATTATTTTTGGATCCTCTTTGCTGAGATGATATGTGCGCAAGTTGTTTATATCAGATCTAATTGTAAGATGAAAACATGCCGCTACTGCTAACTTTCTTTTTTTCCATTTTTATAAATAAATAAATATATATACAGGGTTTCCACAAAGTCAGTTGCCACCCCTATAT
>NJRL01000535.1:0-12494 GCA_003063815.1 Aphaenogaster rudis
AGAGTCGTAAGAAATTGACCAATGAATCTCGACGTTGATTTGTTGGTTCTAAAAGTAAGAGCCAATGGGCGACAGCACACAGGACGCGTTACGCGCGGCAAGAAGCGACACGGTAGCCAATCAACGTGTTGCTTTTCCGTTAGAACCAAAAGTTTATTTGCTACCGCGCCGCGCGTAACGCGTCAACGCATCCTGTGTGCAGTCGGCCAATCACTTTCGATTGCTACTAAGCGGTTTGTTCTGCTGAATGCGCCCATTGGCTCTATTTAGGAATTTTCGAGTCAGAAACAAATTCTAGGGTACGTGAATAACGCCTTTTTATAATACAAAAATGCATTTCATATTGATTGCATTTTTAAGCTAATTTTCTTCTTTATAAGTGCTTATCCACTATAAAATTTCTTGACACTAGACGATCAAGCTAGATTAAACAATTATAATTCAAAACTGTGGCGTTTAATTAAATTAATCGGTATAGTCAATTTTGAAATCTATTTTTTCTCAATATTCTCGTGTAGGAAATATAATATATGCACGATAACGATATTGATTTAAATTCATTTAAATAAATGCATTATTGTGTGTGTGTGTGTGTGTAAATTGTATATATCACAACCATTATAAGGAAAATGCTTTGTTCTACAGTTTCCGCTGTGGAGGCTAAGAAAAAAGTGATAATTTTGTAAAAATATTCTCATAAAAGTATATTTGAATTATCATAGAATATATTGTGTTATAAGGATTTTGATACCATCCTATATTCCTATCATTTTGTGATGTATTATCTGGACTTCTTGACTAGACTGCGTATTTCATTTTTTTTTCTCATATTCTTGTGACGGCTATAGAAAATTTTTTGATTGGAGAAAAAAAGGAAGAGTTTTTGTATGACATTGTGTATCGGACATAAATGCCATTATATATCGATATTACAAAAATAATGTACATTATTTAATGTGTAACACTATCTATCTTGATATTCGTAGGTAATCATCAGATAAATTTGATATTATAAAAAGACAAACTTGATTTTAATCGGTGAAGATGGTCTTGATTTGAGTTCTGGTGTATCACTTGTTTGCGCGATATCAGCTTTCTGTTACATGATCGAATACAGACACAGTATTTATGTAGATACGATGCAAATTATATATACAATATACAATGCATCACACTTGCAGTTAACGGTTATCCGAGTGATACGTATTTAAAGGATAAAACACAGGAAAGAGGGACGTAGTGAGGAGAGACACGATCGGGACATCTGGCTTACTCCTCCAAGTCCAGGTCCCCCAACTCTTCTTCCAAACCCTCTAGGTCCTCTTCCACGAAAAGATTTTCGTTAATAGCTACGGCAACAGCACCCTCGTCCACAATTGCTGCAATAGAAATCGAGTGTTAATTACCAAACAATATAATAATATATTTATTATCCGTGATCACTAAGTGTAAATTTTTTTCGCATTTAGAGAAATATTTACGGATAATGATTATATATATATAATTCATAGATTGATATAAAAATCGAAAATAATTTAAATCATTTATGAAAATAAACACATACTTCTGAGTTTGAAGTGTTTTATCAGTAGACTATGAACACGTTAACATTAATTGATATATTTATAACCTGTAGTGTCTATATTATTATCAGTAGCGTTGCTGGCCTTTAATCGATCTGCAGCTGCCACCGTGATACCATTAATATCAATTTCGCTAGCTTCAAAAGCAAGACGGTCCGTATCGAGTTCCCTATACTGTACATCTTCAAAATCATCTTCTTCTCGAGCATAACTGGATATTGCTTCATCTCCTTCATCATCGATACCTATAACATTTAATATAATGTTTATAATGTTATAATATTTAAATACTAATTAAATAATTAAATAATAAATTCTATGTTAGAGGAATTTTAGTGAGCTGTATCTCAAACAAGATCTTACCGTCTCCTGCTGCAAGATCTGGATTAAAGTAAAACATTTCTCTTCCTGATATGCCAACTTGGCGACCAGCTTTATAATCATTTCTCTTCTTCTCTTCATCCTTGATCGCCTGCTCCTCTTTCTCTTTCAACTTTCTCTTTTTCCAAGCCAAAAATGTCTCTAGCGTTATCTTAGTCTGTTAAACATTTTTATTATATAAAACATGTAATCACAGTATTCTTTATATAAAATTTATTTTTTGTCTAAGAGACTTATATATTTCACGCACTCTATTTGTACCTGATTAGGTCCCAAATTGGCCCTTTCCTTTTCTATTAGATCCTCGAGGGAGATTTCATCCTTCTTGTCTTCCTTTTTTTTATCTTTCTTCAAGACAAATCCAGGAGGTAAAGCATGCCTATAGATGCATTTTTGACCAGACGGACATTCCCAGAACCAACCATACTTTGACTTTTCTACTGCTTCCAAAAAGTGTTTGCATATCTAGCAAGAGAAAGTATCTTGTGTCATATTCTCATAATTTGAGCAAGAGCTCAAATGATTTTCTACAATTGGATTATTATAAATGCTAGCCAGCTATTTACAATGTCAGCTTACAATGTCAGTAGTCGGACGATTGCCACCACCATGTTTCTTTTCCACAACCTCTTTCAGTTTATCTTCGTCCCACTTATCCATCGTATCCTCCTCCTTATCATCATCATCTCTCATATCACAATATAAAGATCGTTTCTCAGCTTTACGCTCGATGCTCAAATCATGCGAGAATTTACACTTATCTCCTTTTGTACATTGTCCCTGTTTAAAAAACGTGCACACGACAGACTTGGGGTCTATGCCTACAAAAGTTATTTCATTACAGTATTATTTTCTTACTTAAAAATGCATCCGTTTAGTATTTAATAGCTTCCTATTATCGTCAATGTGCTTGGTACCTTTATCTATCTTCTGTGTTTGAACAGGCTTAAAAATAAGAGCTAGTTCCTTCTGCTCCTTCAGCTTCTTTTCCTTCTCCAACTTCTTGACATTGGGATCCTCGATTTTGCGGGGATTTACACCGCCCGATTTCACTTGCTTCTCAACTTGCTGAATAAACTTCTGTTGCTTGGCACCCTTTTTGTTTTTTATACCAAACGTTTTGTCCTTAAAAGGGAAAGAAGGTTCAGATTAATTAGTTTTACATATTCATTTAGGAAACATGTGGAATCCTAAAATTTTTGGTTAGAAGCGAGAGGTGTCCTACCTCGATAACTTTTTCCTTCTTCTTTTGCTCCGCTTTCTTGCTCGGCGCTGCCGCCTTTTTCGGTGGCATTCTGTCAACTCGAACACCTCACCTCGGCGATAGAAAACGCCTAAAACCCTCGAAGAAATCTCAACGATAACTCCACTTTATTCCGGAAACGCTGTACTGAAATCAGCCGCAATTGTCAAGTTATTTTAGATCAGAATGACAAACTTTGCGCGACAAAATTTTCTAGATACACAAAGTTAATTATAATTGTGATTATTATTTATATAATTAATTGTTGGTACTATAATAACATCAATTATGATTAATATAACAATAAACAAAATATCGAATGTGCGTTTTTGTTACATTGCTCTTTTCGGCCGATCAATCGTTTTCTTCTTCCAGTGACTTTTCGTCTCTAGGTGGAGGAATGGTAAACCTGCGGCAACTTTCGGCTCGCGAATTGTCGCTAACTTCAGACCCCGATGCGCCACGTTGCGCGAGATGCCCTTTTGTTCGGCGTAATTGTGGAATCAGGTTCGAGATTCACTTGTTAACAGACGTTAAACCGAAGGCGCCGCGATGGCGAAATTCGACTTAACGTCTCGCATAGGTCAATACCTGGACCGCCACTTGGTGTTTCCCCTGCTGGAGTTCCTGTCGGCGAAGCAGGTACGGTGCGGTGACTGGGCGTTGCGAAGGCGCGGCATTATGTCTTGGTTATGTCACATGTGGTACGTTGCAGATTTACGATGAGGACGAGCTGCTGCACGCGAAACTCGACATCCTCAGTAAGACGAACATGATCGATTACACCATTGACATTAGGAAGCAGCTTTATCCCAATGTGGAAGTACCGGAGGTGTGTTTCACTGCGTAAAGCTAGCGCCAAACTATGCGCGATTCGTGATTTGTAAACATTCGTTGAACATTCGTTACTCGCCAGTGTAAACCTACCACACTATTCGCGATTCGCAGTATATCATTCGGGACATGAATGGATTGATTCGCGTCCTTTGAGTTTCGTCAAAAAACCGCTCGGCTAGCGAATCAGTGCGAATTTCGAATCGCGCATGGCGGATCGACGAATTTTCCCTCCACACTATTCATAAATATACCTGTTTGTTTTCTGTTCCTGAACTGGTTGCACTAGTTCAGAGTTTTATCTTTTTCCTTCCAATGTGGAGTAAAAAAAGGTCTATTTGTGTTGCTTGCACTTCTAGCACTTGTACTTCTCGTTCTTTTTTTCTTCAACGCCAGCGCATATGTTTATCTCGCTTTAAGTGCAAGAAGTGCGAGAAGTGCAAGCAACACAAACAGACCTAAAGATAAACTCTGAACTAGTGCAGTCAGTTCAGGAACAGAAAAAACCTTATGAATTGCACGTAGTCTGGCGCTAGCTTAGTGTATATGTCACTGTTGCATGATTGCAAAAGAACTGTATCACAGATTCAGATTCGGTATGTGTTATATGAATTAATGATAGCAGTGTTTTACTGGTTGCAGGAGATAAAATCCAGACGTGCTGACGTGCTGCAAGAGCTTGGTATACTTCAGAATAATGTCTCGGTAGTTTTGGCTCTGATGAATAACGAGGAAATCATGAAGAAAATGGAAAATATGCGCGATTCCAAAGCGCTTAATAATTATCTCACTCAAGAATCAGATGTGAGTAGAGCAGTTATTATTACTCTGTATTAGATAATGAAATATTTTATCTAGTATTCTAACAAGATATTACGAGTGCGAAACATTTGCTTTACGGGTTTTATTTTTACTTGCGTGTTACAGTTTAGGGTAGAAATGATGGACAGCTTTGTGAAGTTAGCCAAGTATCGCTACGAGTGTGGCAATTATTCTGTTTCTACGTCATATTTGTACTTCTATATGCTGATTATGTCTCCTACAGATAAGGTACTGTCAATTTTTAATGAACTATGGAAATTAAGTACAATATGTTTCATAAAATTACCTAATCTGATATTTACATATTTAATTTTTAGAACTATTTAAATGTTTTGTGGGGAAAATTGGCATCAGAGATCCTTGTACAAAATTGGGAAACTGCGCTGGAGGATGTAAACAAGTTGCGAGAGTATATCGACAGTAATGTTATCGGCAATTCGCTGCAAGTGTTACAGCAACGCACATGGCTCATTCACTGGAGTTTATTTGTGTTCTTTAATCATGTAAAGGGAAGAGATCTCATTATTGAGATGTTCCTCTATCGGCCGCAGTATGTACAATTTTTTAAGAAAGTATTTAAAAGCATTTAATGATATTTACAAAAATTAGAGAAACTATAATATGCATAATACATTTTTGCAGTTATTTAAATGCTATTCAAACAATGTGTCCGCATATACTTCGTTACTTGGCTGCGGCAGTTATCGTTAATCGTTCCAGGCGTTCTATTCTAAAGGATCTCGTGAAAGTAATACAACAGGTGAGATTGAAATCATTGCTTTATAAGGCGTATAAAAATGCGTGCAAGTTTTCTTGAGTACAGATAATAAATTTAGTTTAAATAGAAAATAAAAGATCTTAAAAAAGGGAGAATATATGTATTCATAATTAAACTTTTGCTATGAAAATAATGTGGTTCAAATTTGTTGAAAAATTTATACCACAAGAAACAGTGCGACCTTATACATTGTTTTACGTTTCATAAGATATCTGTAAAAATATTATTTTTATATATATAGGAATCTTATACCTATCGAGATCCCATCACAGAGTTTCTGGAACATTTGTATGTTAATTTTGACTTTGATGGAGCTCGACAGAAGTTGCAAGAATGCCAGACTGTCGTCTTTAACGATTTCTTCCTAATCGCTCTACTGAATGAATTTGTAGAAAATGCACGATTGATGATTTTCGAAACTTTCTGCAGAATTCATCAATGCATCAGTATTCAGTATGTAATTTTTTTGCTTTATATAAAAATATCAAGTCGATTTTAATTATTTATGTTCAGTGTTTATCAGTTACTTTAAATTTTTATGTTTATAGAATGCTTGCGGAGAAGCTAAATATGAAGGCAGATGTTGCGGAATGTTGGATTGTGAACTTAATCCGTAATGCACGTTTGGACGCTAAGATCGACAGTAAGTTGGGACACGTAGTAATGGGAGGACAGCCGGCGTCCCCGTATCAACAATTGGTTGAGAAGATTGAGACTTTGAGTGTGCGAAGCGAGGCACTAGAGAATTTAATTGAGAGAAAACTAAAAGCGAAAAATCAGGACCCAGTAAGTATAGTGTGGAACTAACAGAGGTCAGTATCATTCACAATCATATATTCTGCGCGATAATATATTTAGTTTATTTAATGTAGTTATATTTAATATCTAATTCGAGTTTCGCACATATTATTTTAATGTTTCTTTATTTGTTAAACAACTTAGTATTTTTGTCAATTACATTAAAGCTGAAATGTTTTTGTTTCTTTTCTTATTGTTTTATCATTACATATAATATAAGTTAGAAAAGCGTGACATTTTAAAATGTACTTTTTTGCATATAAATTTTAAGAACAATTCTCGCTTTCGTTTCAGTATCAACACTCATGGAATTTGGATTTCTGACAACTCGATACAACGTGGAGAAGTAATGTCCAAAAGAGATATTCTACCTCCGACTATTAACAGTAATTAGGCTTGACGTAATGTACCTTCCAAATGTAAAGAAATAATGGAAAATTGCATCGTGACATATAAAACCAGATGTATTTTTATTCGTATTGGTACTCTCAGTGTCTTGGAATTGTCAAACGATACTATAACAAATAAGCAACTAATAACATTTTATAAGAAAATATCGCATTTATATTTGTTATATACTATCCATATCTCCATAAGTCACATTTTTAGTTCATGACTAGAATCATTATTGGTTATTATCAAATATTATATGCTAACAAAAAATTTCGAAAAATAAAATAAAATTGAAAAAATTAGATTTTATTTAAGAACTTTAAAACGAAATTCTATAGTTTCGATTTGTTACAAATTGATAGCTTAATTGAAGTAATAGCATGCAAGAGAATCACACTTGTTCATTGTTGTAATACTATCTTTAATATATAATTATATTATAAATATAATTACTATATCTATTATATAATAATTATAATTATAAATGTCTTAATATTATATTAATATACTTAATATTATTATTAATATACTCAATATTATTAATATTAAGTATATTACAACCCTTATATAATTATGTTTACCCTTATACGATATTATTTAATTTTGAAGATCTCTAGGAAGGTAAAAAATTACAGCCCGTATATCCACCATGATTAATACAATATGTCAGAAGGTTTCTCCAATACGGATCCAAAGAAAGTAATTTCGGATTTCCCAAGATAATAAGTAAAGCGCGAGCGCGAGTGATTGCGACGTTGAGTCTTCTGGGTGAAGCAACGAAGCCTAGGGCGTGCTTGATGTCTTCGTTAATTAGATTATTGCATGATCTAACAGCCGAAATAATGATTATCTTTCTTTCTTGGCCTTGAAATCCTTCCACACTGCTGATTTTTGGTAATTTAAGATCTAACTCCAACAGCAGATCTCGGATTTGCAGTACCTTAATTTATAAAGATAATTTTCATAAGATGAGAAGAAATTGCCTTTTAATAAATTGTAGAATTTTACTTCGATTACACTTGTATACCTGTTTATGATAAGGGGTTACAATTCCTATATCATCCGGCTCAAGCCCGTATTTGTACAACTTCAACAAATAGAGATAGACTTGTGTCGCTTCTTCGGGATTGTACCAGCTTGGACTTTCGAAATCTTGGTGATTCTCACCATTGACCCCATGAAAGATTATGGCCGGTGGTAACCCGACTCTCTCGGGCAGTTCTGCTTTCAGCATTTCCAATAATTTAGCTTCCTCACTCTTCGTCGCTGATATCTAAGTATAATGAACAAACAAGTGTATAGTTAATTTACAAAAATCCGAGTTTAACATAATAACAAGAATTATACATACTTGCGGCTGTAATTCTTTTTCATAAAACAGCGAGTTTGGTAGATCCAATATTTCTGGTAAGCTCCGATAGTTCATTATGAGTTTCGTAACGAGTCTGGGATCGTAGCAGGTCTCGAATCCTTCAGGGTCCCTTTGATAAGGAAACTGCTGTAAAAGTCTCGACAGGAATGATTCACCGAATCCGTAATATATCGCTAGTTTGCTCTGCACGACGGGCCCAAGTTGCATCGGGTCGCCCGCGAGAATCACTTGACCATGATCGGAATGGATGAAATTCAGGGGAATCATGATTTCTGGCTCGGTCGCTTGACCCGCTTCGTCAACCAGAACGTGCGAGAAATGACCACGGGGAAAACCCATGTTGTACAATACTGCCAACGTACTGCAGGTGCCGATGGTAATTCTATGGCGACCCAGTACAGACATGGTGCAGTTCAATTTTACTCCGTTTTCGTGACAATGAGAACGATTGGCCGTTCCTTCGTTGGCTAATTCTGCCGTAGCACAATAAGGTAACAGTTTCTCGGGGATAGAATCATTATCCAAGCAATGAAAGGCTATCAGTCGAACCTATAACATATACATATAATGAATAAATATAGTGACCATGAAGCTATTTATCTGACCTAACTTTTTATGCTCTTTATTTATTAACGGATATATAATTAATTTGTATAAAAATTTTGTTAGATGTCAATGAATCTTTGGAAAAGGAAAACGTACCAAATCGCCTGGTTTAAGTATATTACTGTCTAACAAACGTTCCGCTATCAAGTTTGCCGAGCTATTCGACGGTGTTGCTACGAGAAGTCTGCTTTCGGGAATCGTGGTCAAAAGTTGTAAGATTGTCTCGCACAAAGTTATTGTCTTTCCTGTTCCAGGCGGGCCAAATATAACGTAGGGTAGCGGGCGCGCTAATCCCAATATTATATTTCTCACAGCTTCTTTTTGATAATAATTCAGATTTTTATTGAACCAATTTAATTTCCGTTTTTTAATTTGAGTAATATATGGTTCTAGTTCATCATTAATCTGAGCAATCGATTCATTTGTCATCCTTGAAGCCGTGGTGTTAGCAATGTTAGTTTTACTACCGGTACTCCTTGTTAAATTCGTTTTAAGATTCTGATTCATTTCTGTTCTTATAATTGGTATCTTTGTTTCTTTAAATGATGATTCAACAGGCTTAGCATTGAGAAGTCTTTCTGCTACCGAAATTCCTGGAGACCTTTTGGCTGTATTATCAGAGCCTGTATCATTGATAGAAGCGATAGAGGAACTGCAACCGTCAGAAGATATAGATTTATTGTGTTCGTGACGAACTTGCATGTGAGTGGGTTTTTCTTCAATCTCATACTCTTCCAAATGGAACTGTGGCTCTTTTTGCACTACTTTAGTAGGAAACAGAAAAGCAGATCCAAGACGATTGAGAGCTAAATTAACAGCATTGTGACAACGTTGAATAGTATTATGCGAGCATTTAAATGACACGTGACAATCCTCGCCATTGTATTCCTGATGAAACTTCTCGTTAAATTTCAGAAAGACCTCCGTGCTTTTGACTTTGTGAATGAAACCTTCATATTTTAGTTTCCCTATTATAAAGCAAATAAAAATGAATAATTATCAATATTTCAATATAACGTGCGCGCGAAATTAATTTTAAAACTATACTTTTATCTTCCAATATGATATACATATGCATAATATCAAAATATGTTTTGAAGTTTTTTTCTTATAAATATTACCTTGAGAGCTATCCCACTGAAAAGTTACTATAGCTCTATCACCGATTAGGAGGGAAGGTCGTTTCTCAGCTAATCCTGGCACTTCAAGAGCAAGATAATCACCACATCGTCGCATGATTGCGCTTTCCATGTCGTATTGTTGCAAATAGAGTATCTGAGCTATCTCCTCTAGATACAGTAAGATGTGGAAACGTTCTTTATATGTTTCGAAGGAAAGCGGTTTTAGAAGAAGAGATATCTGTTCTCCGATAGCGATTTCGCATTCTGTCTGTGATTTTCTAGTCTGTATAGTATTCAAGACCGCGTCCCAAATGTATCGCGGTATTTTGAAGAATCCGTTGCGTACTTTGATAAATGCAGGCGGTTTAATTGGTCTTACGCCGGGGATACATGTAGTTTCATTCAACTCATCCAAGTCAGGTAAATTAATTTTCCTACTTTTCTGTACAGCAGATACGGATTTGGTCTTTTGCGAAGTGCTTCTTGCATTGACAATTATGTGAAACACTCGACCTATCTTGAAGTCTTTGAAATTAAAGATAAACATCTCTTGGGACGTGCCGACAAATTTTGCTTTGCATTTGAATGTGTAAGTAACACTTTCAGAAGGGTTTACTACTGTGCTAATATCTATATTTGTCGGTGATACCAGTGACAACTGAGATGGAGTCTTCTGTGGCACAAAAGAGCCATTTTGCAACAAATAAGTATAACTGCCATTATTTCGTATCGAAACTGTCAAGGTACTCTCTTCTCCTATATTCAAATTGAATTTTAATTCGTTATCTATGATAATACCATATTTGTCTTTTAGTAAGTTGCTGATATCTAATACGGAAGGAATATTGTTTATGCCCGGTAATTGAGCCGGTAATGGCTGGAATTTCTTTTTTGAAGCCTAAAAAGAAAATATAAAACATAAGATAAATATTTAGATATTTATTATATTGATACCGAAACTGGCAAAAAATAACCAAATTCTTACCTGGATTAATGGAACTACGGTCAGTGATCTCCAATTGTATTGTCCTTGATCACTTTCTATACTGTCACTCACCACTTTGTCACCGACACAGGGACTATAACCCGTATCACACGCGCGTTTATGAAAAATCACAAGCTTATCAATTACTCCCACTTCACTGTCTGAAGTGTACTTTGATATCACACCGACGTGTAGCTTAGATCGCAACGGCTTGATCCTATCAATCTCCAAGATTTCGCCACTCAAATCCGTAGAATTGCTATTTAATTCGACCAAGGATTCTAATGTCAACCAGTCACCAATTAAAGGAATAAAATCGGATTCCACTTTGCTCAAGTCAATGCGGATATTATTCGGCTCGACAATGGCGATTCGGCCTTCGCGTTTTGTCACTTTGGCAACTATACTCCTCGGTATCATATGAGTGTGGACATTGTCCTCTGCTTTGATATTTGAGGTATCCCAGCCGTCATCTACCACAGAGATAATTCTCCGCACTTTCGGCTCCGCATTTGGATCCCGTAAATACGCTAAGTACTGAACCTTATCACCTACTTTCAGATCGTTACTTGAGTCATCGATCTTTTCGTACGAATAGCAATTATCTATGAGGATGTAATCCGCAGAGACTTGAGTAATACTTCCTGTCTTGTAGTAACATCCTTCTTCATTCCATGCCTCCTGTTTCTTCACAGCTACATCCGCGTTGGTCTCCTTTATACGCTCTATACGAGATATGACTTCATTTATGTCTTCTTCGGTAGTCTTATTCGGATATACATAGTTCAGAACATGTTGAATCCCGTTATAGATTAACGACAGCATCTTCAATTCCTCTGGCTCCTATCTAAGTATCTACAAACATAAAAAAAGAAGTTTTAAATATTTATATATTTTACTTAAGCAAGACATTCTATTTCAATAAGTACTTTCTAGTGTAATCAATTAACCAATTTTTCCAATAGGAAAAAAAATCAAAGCAAAAGTCTGAAGCAAGTCACCGACGAAGGAAAAAGGGAGCAGGGACAAAGAACACAGAATGACATTTACCGATCAATAGGCTGATACCTCCACTCCGTCGCCTTGAGATAGTCCAGTTCCTTTCGTAAGGATTGTACGCGCTTCGCGTGCAGCTCCTTGAGGAATCGTTTGCGTTGTTTTTGCTCTTGCAACTCAGATTTCATCTGATTCAGAATCTTGGACGTTTGGGTCGGGCTGGACGTCAACTCCGAGTCCTGGGATTCCGGCGTCCTCTGCCCCGTCGAGTGTCCTAGAGTGCTCGTCGACAGGGTGGACGAATTCATAATTCGGTGTGCGGCGCGTACCAAAACTACCGGTCACACACGTGTATTATGATATTTTCACCTAACCTAACTTTTCCGAGCGTCCAGGTTGCATTCCGAAACTCATCGAGACGAATGTCCCTACCGCAAGTGTCCTCCTCATTGGTCGTTCGATAGGGAATTCGTGTTTTACAAAAATCTCTGCATATAGCATTGTTCGTTTTGACCCTTGAGAGCTGCTCGGAGTCGCTCCAATGCACTCCAATACGTTGATTCCGGTCATTTCGGTGACATT
>NJRL01000535.1:36722-74556 GCA_003063815.1 Aphaenogaster rudis
CTCCTGAATTGTGAATTAAATGTTTGACCTGTTGTAACTGTAAAACGGTTGCAAATAAAAAAAAATGGCAAAGGACTTTTTTACTCTAAACATCGCCCTGAACCACCTCCTCGCCGGTTGACCTTACCTTTTGAATCACCCTGTATATTAAGTAACATGTTTATAAATATTAAGTACCATTAAATTTCTCATTTCTATAATTAGTTTTATAAGCTGGCTTTTTGTCACCCCAATTCGTAGTTTGCAATCTACCCGACGCTCCACCGCGATATTCTCCTCGGCTATCGTTAAAATTATTACGTTTAAAACCACTTTTCCCTCGTCTATCATTATCTTTAGAGGAAGTATCTGAATCTTTGTCGCTATTTGCTTTATCAGACGAATTGTTGCGGTTGTATCTTCTTTCACTGCCAGTGAATCTATTTCCACTATCTCGAGGGGTTCCTCTATTACCTCTGTTAGATATATTTACATCATCCTCATCGTATTTGTTATATGATTTATCTCTATCATATCTATTGTTTGCTGCTCTGTCTTTAATAAAGCGATCATTTTGTGAACCATCACGATGAGAATAAGTGCCAGTTCTCTCACGTCTATTATCATATTGTTTTTCTTGAGACCATCCTTCTCCACTTCTCCAAGAATTTGATTTGTTTTGTAAAGGTTTAGCATTTTGGTTACGATTCCAAGAATCCATGTTACTTTTTTTATTAAACCTGTCTTTATCTTCACTGTAAAAGAAATATAGCTATATTCAAATAATTTTATTTAAACACACAATACAACATAATAAAGAAAATAAATTATACATTATAAAAAATTATTCCATTATAATGAATATTCATTTGCAAAATTTATACAAAGAGAATTGATAATATTAAACATCAGAATAAATTTAACTCAATATAAAATCATACTGAACAGATTGCATCATAAAATGCTAATTTTTAACATAATACTTTTCAACATATGTGAATATATAGAAATTTTATAGCTCATGTTGAACACAATTTTATATAGCAATAAAATATAAATGTTATAAATACAAATTCTTTTAGAAAAGTAATAGGACTTTCTTTCAATATTTATCAAAAGTATTATAGAGCATAAACAGTAAAAATATAATTTACATATCAATCCTTTTTTAGCTATATCATACTAAAAAGCTAGAAATTATACTATATGTTGCGTTTATATTTTTTAGTTTTAATCTCAGTTGTTATCGGGGTGATGCGTGGCTCAGTGTGAACGCGACGAACTCGTAAGTAGCGAGTTTCGGATTCGAGCCTTCACATCTTACATACAGATTTTATATCTGTAATAAGACCAACAATAAAAAAAATTGACCAGAAATCTTTGTTGTTAAATCAAATTTTCTTGAATTTTCATACGAGATCTGTGTGTGTGATGCAACAAATTACATCTTATACACAATAATGTTATTATGAATGTTGAGTCGCATAATAAATATATTACAGTAATTCATTGAGAAATATTTGTCATTTTATATATAATATTGATAATAGCCAGATTTCAGACCTGGAGAACTACTATCGAGCAATTTATTACCTTTGAAATTCATTCATTGTCTTTCCAGGATTCTGGACTTCTTCATTTCGCGAGCTTGTCGTAGAATCTTCGGTTTTATCGCAGAATAGATTGTTCAATAACTGAGGATGAACGCTCCTCATTGTGTCAAATTCGAATAAATCGACTAACAGGCCATTAGGTTGTGAAGCAACTACTTTCATGTAAAAACGTTTCTCAAGTGTCAATCTTTCAAAATGATTAGAAACTTCTTGGTCTAACGAAAGCACCTCATAGCCATTCAATGCACACTTTACAGCTTGTGCAGGCAATTTCGTTACTAAATCGTCATGGATTGCGCGAAGGGATATTACAGGTAGTACTTCCTCATTTCCATAATCAACATATACTACTTTAACTTGATCTCCAACAATACCAAGGATTTGTGCACGATACCTGGAAAAAAATCGAGATACGTGGCGATTATTACTAATCCAGAGAATAGAGTTTTTGCAATACCGTCTTTTAGATACGGTGAACGCTAAAATCACGTTATTGGGTCGAAAGACCAATCACGTTATTGGATCGACCCAATAACGTGATTTTAGCGTTCACCGTATCTAAAAGACGGTATTGCAAAAACTCTCTATTAACTATAGCAGAGAATGTTGCGCTATTTCAAAACTTACCATTGCGAATCATATAGAGCGGCACAGGGTAATCCTGCTTTCAGTTGCGCTATATTTAAAGTAGACGCGGTTTTAGCATATTGTGCCAGACCAGCCATTATCGACTCGAGGGACTTTATCCCACTGTCAAGCTGAACAAAGAATTTTTTACATGACTCTACATAAGAGACATGCACAACTTCTTGGAAATCTTTTGCTAATCGTCGTAATTGGGGGTAGGAATATGTTATCGGCACCATTGCAGCTGGTGCTGGGAATGCTTTTTTCAGCATGTCCTTTACGTTAATACCGTTATCGTACAAGTCACCGTACTGAATCAACGGCGGTCCTTCCGGTGGACGGACGTGTAGAATAAGTAATCTTCTGTACACTAGTTCCTTAAAATACTCTTTCATCTCCTGTGAGATAATCAGTTCCTTTAAGCCGCTTAACGTAAATCGAATGGAAAGCACCTTGGGATTAATGTATTCAGGCGGCAATTGGAAAATATCTGTATACGGCAAAACTTCTGTATGGCCGAAATCAACGTAGTATAGTTTGCATTTGTGCTCCATCACAGACATTACAACCGCCCGACACAGCACTCCATCGCCTCCAGCGTCCTTGTAGCGTCCTAAGCAAACCGATCCTGGCAATGGTGGTTCTTGCAATGGTTGCTTTGGATGGCTGTTTATCTCGTTCATAAGCCGAGTCAATACAGCCCTTGTGGTTTCCACCTGTACGGAAAATTTTTGTGGACCGTCTTCTACGTGCGATATAAACACTTCGTGACTTGAGCCCACGTCTAGTACACGTGATTTAAATACGAGCGCTTCTTGAACAAGTGGTGGGGGCGGATGTTGCGGTATCGGTTGAGCAACATGTTTATGTTGATTTATATCAGGAGAAAAAGTCTTGTGGTACAACCCTTGTAAGTTGGCATTATGATTCATATTTGGGCTTTGCATTATTGGCATCGCTGAGAAGTTATTCATATTGCCCTTGTTTTGTTGCTGATACGGCATTTGTTGAACCATTCGAGTTTGCACCGTATGCTTTGGTCTAAGTAATGAAAAATTATTTAAGTAATACAGTATAAAAAAAGGAAACAGTTTTTAAAAGTTTATATCATCAAATCTAAGAAGCTAATTTAAAAAAATGTTATACCTGAACATGTCTTGCAAAGTGGCTGGTAAAGCCATACGTTCCTTCACCAACAGATCGCTGAAGTCTCCGTTGTTGTACCACAGTTTAATCAGGCAATGATCATTCACCATCTGAATCAGCGCTCTATACTCATTGTAACATAAAATCTTCTTAATCCCGTCGATCGTTCTATTCTCCCAAACGCCGTTTACAGGCAATACATTAACCAATGTAAATTCAGCTGCCATTGCTGGATAAGCTTGCAAAGGTTCAGCTCCGTGTATGTTGTCTAACAGATGGATATCGTTCGGCGATAGAATCTCCACATTGCCGTAGTCAATAAATTGTACGACGATCATGCCATCGGAACGCACGTTGAGTATTTTTGCTCGATAGTAACCCTCGGTCTGAAACCTGGCGCAGCACAATGTGCCAGCGATCACTCTACTGCCTTTGGAGGGACATCCATATCCCTGATTGAACTGCTCTATCAGAGGATATATATAATGCTCTACTGCAGTAGCAGCCTGCTTGTCCACCTGACCCCATATCTTCAGATACACGTCGTCGGGTTCCACGTGAGTGACAAAAACGACGAGCTCGGAGGACGGCTGCTGGGTCATGTTGGCTCGCTCTGGTAACGTTTTTTAAGTCGAATCGCGTTTCTTACACACGCGGCACAGTCCTCTGCCTCGTACTCTCTCGCTTCCGCTCGAACGCTCCTCGTCTGCAACATGTGACGGGCACAGTTAGATTACAAAGAACCGCACATCTCTCGGCCCCTCTCGACCATTGCGCAGCGCGAGAGAGGATGTTTTGCGATACCGCGAGTATTGGGTTACGCGCCGTGCCTGATTATGCAGGGCCGGAAAGCGGCACGGTCAGATATCCTCGCCTTGGTTCGGGCTGACAAAACCTCGAATCGCCGGCAGCTACAATCTCGCGCTCGTCGTCTCCAGCTCGCCACGACGACGTTAACATTCCAACGTTACCCGATCACGTCGTTTTTACGCCTTCCAAACAATTCGCGAGCGCGTTCCACCTCATTGGGCCTTTCTCTCTCTCTCTCTCTCTCTCTCTCTCTCTCTCTCTCTCTCCCTCTCTTTTTCTCCCACCCGTTTTAACCGTCGAAAGCTGCGCGATATACCTAATCCCAGAAACAATCAATTGTGCCCTTGCTGTCGACCGACTTTATCGCGCAGGGAGAACGTGTTGTATACAACGCACACTCCTATGCGAGCATGTAATCTCTGATGAAGAAAAAAAGCCGCGAGTAAATGGGACGTGAAACGCTCGGATGTTCATCATACAGTTACCTGAAACTCGATGTATTTTCTGCTCACGCTGCTCTCTTTTCAATTTTCGAGCATCAACGATGCAACCCCGTCAAATTTCGAGAGGCACGCTTCGAAAATTGCAGCACTTTTGGCGCTTATCCTTTGTTTAACGCGAACATCCTACGAATGGACATTTTCTATGTATCGAAAGGGCGCTAAATTCAAATGGTTCAAACAATTAATATGAAATATATGATAATATAATATTATATATATAATATAGTAATTTATATAACAATATATATATAATAATATAATATAAATAATAATAGAATATATATGAATAGTCTTATCGAAAATGTAGAAATTTTACGGATGAAAAAATTATAATTTGCAACCTTTTATTTTAAATAATAGATTCATCGAGTTTTATTTCTTTTTCTCTGTCACTGTTTCGGCATCTTAATACCATTTACAATATTGTAAAATTGCGCAATTCGTTAATATCACTCCGCATGAATCATTCTTAAATATCTTCATTGACGTATATCAATTCACTTATAAACATATCTTGTGTGTATTAGAATAAATATTCTTATGGGGGTATTTGAATTTTTTGTTTGCCTTGGAGAATAAATTACAAAACTGCCGAGGAAAATGCATCTTTTATTTTTTCTGTGCAATACAAGAGAAGATAATTCGATATTTCTAAACATCGAAGATTACAGATTTTATTCAAAACTAACGATTATTGATTAGCGAGTATTGCACTCTCGATTTTCTTAATAAATAAATGTTTTCTCGTTATATTCTCTTTTTATGCGCCTTTCTTTACGAGGCATGAACACATTTTTATTAGAAACTTTAATACATTTTAGAATAGCTATAATATATTTATCTTATTTTATACGACTAATTGTTGTCACAGCAGCTTTATATTACTGCTATACGATACAGTAATTCTCAAAGTTAGACTTTTAAGTACATTATTCATCAACAAGTAATTATTTTGTAAGTTATAAATCTATTTTTCGCAAACTCTTGTTATCTTCAATGACAACTTAATTGATACTTTTCTCGCATTATAATTAAATTTTTAGATCGCATTATTAAACAGAGAAAGAAGAGTACTTACTGAATAAAGATAGCTACTTAACTCGAGATACTTAATTATATATCAATTTCTGTACGTTGTAGTTGAGCAATGTAGTTTGCTAGATCAATACAATTTATACATTGATGCACTTCTAGCAAACGTGATGTATATTTGTATGGAATACTATCTTACTGAGCTGAGTAGCAATATGAAGAGTCTGGAAACGAATTGGAGATTCCGAAATAAGATTAGCACGATCTCTGATAATAAATACGAATTCGATATTTGTAGCTATGAAAGAGTGGGATGATCCGAAATCGACGCGTCCTCTGTATCCTCTTCGAATTCGTTATCGCTGTTTAAGGACAGATGCTCTCTTAGAACTAGAGAACGCATCTGTTCTAGGACCTGATGCAAGGAATCCGACCTTTGATCTATTCTATCGTTTAGAGGCGTAGCGTCACCACTCGCTGTCCCACCTGCAGGTGTCTGTGGCGTATTACTAGGCGGTATGGGGGTATTTGTGCCGTCTCCTGTACCTGTAAACGTAGTACTATTCACATTTGACCAGAGATATTCTTTTCTTTATAGATTTTCTTTTCTATTCAATTTGTCCAAAGATGTTTTTTTATGGTGAACGATTTTATTATATACATATATTGCGTCTTACCCATACTATCACTCGCAGGACTAGCTGGCCGCTCAGCACCCCTTATTTCTCTCACAATCTCTTCGTCCTGCACATTGAGTCGTAATCCAGCAACTCCTTTTCTTGGAACATTATACAGATCTCTTTTGATCCTCCTTCGTCTGGAAGGATCATTTCTACGCAACTGAAGCATCGAACCAAAATCAGCGATGTAAAGGAATCCTGCAATCAGCAACTCGCAGGTCCTCTTTCCCTGCTTATATGCCGTTTCTAATTCGATACTTGTACGCTGATCATATTGCCACCAACCTGTAAAAATTTACTTAAAAGCCATTTGTTCTATGTTACAATGGAAATAACAGATCATGCGTCACACATTTGCAAGTAAATTAAAAGACATGTCAAAAATTGCAGTTGGGAAGATATGAAAAGAAAGATGTTTTTAGTAGAGAATGGTTTTATTGAAAGATATATTTTTTTAATGTTAAGTGCTTAGTAACATTATATTATGGCATTTAAATCTTCAATTTTAATTGTTAAAAAATAGTCAATTAATCCCTTCGCATACTTAATAAATTAGCAAATATACATAACTCTAGCGCACGCATTCTATTTTATATGCAATATTATTTTTATTGGCAATATTTTAATATCAATTATTTTTACTTATGATGCTTCATTGTGAATATGCGATATATAATCTTCGTATAATGCTGTATGAAACTAATGTATGAACGTAGTTCAGTACGCTGTTAAATACAGGTTTAGATTTGAATCTTCAATCTTAACGGACAAACAATCCATTTTACATGTTATTGTACACCCGAAACACCCTTGCATGGAGCATCTTTTCTGTCACGTTTGATATTACGTTTGTAACGTGGGTTGTTTTTTCTATATTGACATTTGTTTGCAAAGTCGATTACGTAAAGCATGCCACAGATCAAAAGTTCACATTGCGTTTCCCTTAGTTTGTAAATAGTCTCCAGATCATTGCTTGTCCTTGGATCATATTTCCACCAACCTAAGAAGGGGTAGGATATCAAATTTTGTGCGCCCATGTATAAATGCTTTAAAAGAATTTGCAAGCTAGGAAAATTCATACAAATGTAATATTGAGTAAGACATTTATAAAAATTTCCCGTCAAAAGACACACGATTATAAGTCCTAACCAAAACACAATCGTCAATTAAATCGATATTTTACCATTTCGACCTTCGTAAAACCATTGGTACTCTTCTTCCGGATGTTCGGACTCCTTCTGAGGCTCTTCCACCTCCACCAGCTGAGGCCTCTCAAGAAAGTCTGGTGGGATTTCTTGACGACACATTGGACACCGCTTACTCTGATTAGCGACACCCTTTACGCACAGATAGCAGTATATATGACTGCAAGGTAATCGTGCCGGATGAATGCAAGGCTGTAGACACACTGCACATTCTGGTACGACAGTAGGACCTAATGAAGCAACACAAAGTTATAGATTAATATGTATATAAAAATTTATTCGAAAAGATAAGAGTTAAACATCAGAATTTCTTGTTAGATCATATCTTTAAAAAAGATTTGATGTAATTACTGTTATATATTACATTATGGAGTACATAAAAAAGATCTGACATGATTACTATTGTATATTATATTACAGAGCATTATATAATATACTATTATATAATATATTGTGTAGTACTTCGTAATATAATATACAATATGAAGCATAGTTTCCCGGATTGCAACGCAATGATTCACGCTCAAGTACAGCAACCGACGACAAACGCGCACCTTCCTTCTCCTCGGAGTCCTTGTCTTTCTCCTTAATACCGCCGCCAGATTTCTCCGGCACGTCGAGCTTCGCTTGTGCCATGGCAAAGCGGATCACACGACTAGGGTCAGAGCCTCATCGACGCAGCCGATGTCCTTTCGTCCAGTTTGTAAACAGCAGCACGCGTCTTGTCAATACTCGCGACGATCGGCCATGTTGCTTGTTTATGACGTGTCCCGGGGCTCTCAACCTTGCGCGCCGCCTGAAGTTAGCGCCGCTCCCACTGCTTCGCGTTGCACCCCTGCGTCGAGATTGCGATTCTCGCGGCCGCGATTACGAAAATCGCGATCGGTCGGGTTGCGCGCCAGCGGCCAGACGCAGTTTTCGGTCGGACGCGCGCGGTCAGTTGGTCCGGCTGTCGTATTCGGTATATATCAAGAAACACGGTAGTGTCTCGCGTCAAGTATATGTATACGCATAGCGAGACTATCCCGTCTCCCGTGTATCTATACGCGAGCCGGCGAGTTGCGAGTACCCGATCCTACTAAAAAATTTTTATTGAGATCATAATTGAGATCATAATATTGAGAATAAGGATTTTCAGTAGAGGAGATTATCGGATCTCAATAACGGCTGAACCGATCAAGTTCTGAGTAGGCTCATAGGCCAGTCAAGGTACGGTTTCAAATCGAAGTTGAATTCGGGAGTTTAATTTATGTGCCATTCGATAGTAAATGGCACTGATATTAACATATTAATTTTGTGCTTCGTCAACCCCCCTCGTTTTTGCAAAAAAAATAAAAATCTGTAAAAAATTGGCCCCTGTCGACCTTTCACTCGAAACGCTGCGAAAACCGTTCGAGCTACAGCAATAAATTGCACATAGACAATTTTGTAGAGAATTAAATTAGCCGCATATACGGCTATGCAAGTTTCTTTGGATAGGCTCTTACGGGTTAGATTTAGTACCCGGCGATTACTCCGCGCGGTCACGTACGTCATTCGGTATTAAGGTAGTATGTCAGACTTTCAAAAATAACAGTATTGCCATAATATTTTGCTAAGATGTTTAATAATGTATTTCGTTCCTACATATGAAATTTGAAGTCAATTTACCGTATCGTTTTCAAGAAAATTATTATTTTAACTGTCTGTAAGACGTCTATAATAATAATAATAATCTTCTTGAAAACGATACGGTAAATTGACTTCAAATTTCATATGTAGGAATGAAATACATTATTAACATCTTAGCAAAATATTATGGCAATGCTGTTATTTTTGAAAGTCTGACATACATCCCAGGTAGAACATACAACTCGTAATGACATCATGATGATGTCAAAGGCGTCATTTTAGCATCATTTTGACATCATCATGACCTCAAAATGATGTCAAAGGCGTCATTTTAACATCATTTTGACGTCATCATGACTTCCTGTTCTACTTGGGATCTTTAAATGCTGCAGATAAGTTGATGACTCGTGTCTTTTTAGGACGGTGGAAGGAATAATAGGAGGAACGATTCGGAGATTCGTTCACAAATCTTCTCTTCGCTACTTCGCAGCGCAATCGGACGCGATATCTTCGCTGGAGCCTGGCAAAATGGCGGGAGAGATGACCGCGACGCCGGCAAGCGAGGTACGTTTATTGATTGGCGGAAATGAGAAGTAGATCTCAAGCGGGAAGTTCCTTAGAAATCGTTTATTCGCACGACCGGTTATTAAATACTTGCGCTGCATATAAAGCGGCCCCTCTCTCGTGGTGATGCTTTTATTTTCTGCTCTTACATCGTTATATTATATTGTGTCCACGTACAAGGCAGTCATACACGGTAACTTATAAATACATGTCTACCACGACGCTGTACAGAGAATTGATCGATCCTTGACTAGGATGAGAAATAAGAGTCGTGACTCAGGATGACTTCGACCAAACTCTAATTAATTCCGGTAAAAAAATTTTTATATAAAAATATATGTCCATATATGTTTTATTTCTTTTGTATAATCTTTGTCCATATGCTTAGAAAAAATAACAAGAAGAATAATTGAAAAATAATTAGAAAAATAACTTTTATATTGTATTTTTTACAAAAAGTAAAATTGTAATTAGATTATACAATTTTCTATATATATATTATCATATATAATTTTATATACAATTATTACATTTATATGTATATGATTATATATGAACAATTTTTTTTATTTTCTCAAACTTCATTTTTTACAAAAAAAAATGCGAAAATGATCTTTTTAATTATTTTTAAATTCTTTTTCTTATCATTTTTCTTGTACATATACGAACAGAGGTTATACAAAAGAAAGAAAAAATATATATTGACATTTTATATATAATTATGTTTTTATATAAAAAATTTTTTATCGCTAACTTAATCAGTAATTAGCTTATTAAACAATGTCCGTGCTATTTTGTTAACATGAATAGAATTATATTGTGTAACATATAGAAAAAAATTGATTCAGAAACAACGGATTATATACCCAAGTAACAGAGTGATGTTAAAAGACGATATAGTGACGTCTATTAGACATCAGTAGACATTACTTTGTCATCTTTTCACTCTGCTACTTGGATAGTTAGAATATTTACTTTAAGCGATTCTGTCGGCTTAATTAAGTTAATTGGAATTTTTGGTTGAAGTCGTCCGCAGCTTGGAACTTGTTCGCCGTATTAATCTTTAACGGGATAAAATCCTGGAGGGGAGGATATAAAGAAAGAGCTTTTTATATACTTTTGAGATTCTTTAAGAACGGAGAAACTGTTTTATGAGCTTGCTTTACAACAATAGAGATAAGAAATTATTATTCTACGGACTTACAAGGTATTTTTTTTACAAGCACCCTCGTGAGATTGTAATGGTACGATTGTATATTTGAGCACGACAGCTTTCCATCAGCTGCAAAGAGAACGTATCGAGTTCGTCACGATCACTATTTAGTTACTATTGTTAAGCTCGTTATCACGTTTCAAATCCTTATTAGCAACTATAACGTCTTGTCACGAATAAAATTCGCCGATCGCGATATTGGTCCGAGCGAATCTTTTTGATGAAGCTATTTAGCTTATAGCTCGGTGCGAGCTATTAACACGAGCCTTTTGAGAAGCGGATAACTCTGTGATAATGAAAGATGAACTGAAAATGGAAAATATCAAATGTGTTAAGTGCATAGAGTGCGTTCTTTAACATTAATTAAGTTAATTAATCAACAGATATTTCTTTTTATAGCAATTATTAAAGTAAACGATTAACTACTCAAAAGGCAAAAGTCTAAAAGATGTCTAAAATATGTTTCAAATATACAAACGTCATTCCGACGTATTTTAGACTTTTGTGCTGTTTGGATAATCTGGCCCATTTCTCTCTCTTTTTATTTTTTAATCTGTTTGATGTAATAATGTGCTTATAATAACGTGCATATAAAAAAATATTCATAAAGTGATATTTATGAATTTGGCACTCAACACGTTCGAGACTTTCCGATTTGATCGGGGAATACGATTCGTTGTTCCTGTGGACATTCACAATAGTCCTTTAGAGCAAAGTACGGATGATCCACGATCAATCCAATGATAACACCGATTCGATAGAGGATCTATTCCTTAGTGGTAATTTCGGACCACCGAGATAGCTCAATGGATTGCCGAAAGTTCGTTGGCCGTCCGGCAAGAAGAGAGCAGACGTATTGAAAGTTATCGGCTTGCCTGGTGCTAAAATAAAATAATCTTCGTAATTAACTCTGCCCGATTGAGCAAATTTCTTTTGAAATTACACATCTACATATTATTTTTCATGTCTTTCATGACTATTTAAAAAATATATTTTTTATTATTCTCGCAGTGATCAAATACGCGAGATGTATTAAATAAAATATAATATAACGCCTAATAAAAATAAGATATAATTGTAATTATACTTCGTAATTATTTTTTATGAAAGAAATTACTAAAATAATGTTATAGGAATTTGAATATTTCTCATATTATCACGAGTAAGAATTAATAATCTAAAAAAATTTTTTTTTATTATGCAATATTGCATTATTATAATTTCTTAAATCAAAAAACTAATTGTAAGTCTTTTTTTTGTTCGTGTTACTGACCTAAGTAGTTTCCTTGCATCTTCGATTGTCTTCCAATGTCTCCGTCCGCAAGCGCCTAAACGAAGCGAAAGTTTGCTTTAAAATACTCAATTTCTCGCCTTATAATAATGGCGAAACAACAGATTCATTCTCTTTTCTTCAATTTTTCTGGTTAGTGCATGTATGTAGCAAACACGCTTGGACACTTGGAATAGGCTTGCCTCGCAGAGCCTCAGAGGTTTCTGTAGCTCAAAGCGTGCATGCGATGAGGTGAATGTTTCTCACGTGCCACGAATAAACCCGTTTCGATATCAGGCAATTCGGATTAATCGCTGTCTATGCACTCGTGCAGATTTGCGATAAAAGGCTTCATCGATGTCTTCATAGTGCCTTCTTAAATCGATGATTAGTTTAACCTGGGAATGGCTGCGTCGGTTGTAATTTACATCAAGCACTGGCATGTTCAGATCTCGATTCAAATGCGTGAAAATAATTTTATTTGTTGCAATACAAATTGTGACGATTATATTTCTTTGTGACATTCAAAACTTATAACAAATTATTTAAAGAATAGAATCATCGGATTTTATTCTCTAAATTTTCCAGAGATCCAAGAGATTGAAAAGATTCTACGATTATATTTCTCGGATTTGCAATAAACTCTTTTCAAGTGATAAATAAAATATTCAATTATCATATCGGCACATCATGCACATGCTTACCTAATAGCGGGAGAAAAAGTAATTTGTCATACAAAATGCATTGCTTACAGAAATGATTCATAAGTAATGTGTAAAATACAACCTGTCGAATCGTTTGTTCATTCCCGGATTAAGAGACTTCGTCATGAAAAAAGGCGGCGAACTTTGCGAGAAGAAGCTTGATGGTGTAGGAAAGGCGGTGTGAGAGATGGTTACAGCGATGCAACAAACTCGAGTTAATGGAAAAAATCGTATATTTCCTCTGTCACTTCGTCTGCATATAACATGCTATATAAAATGTATCTCAAGACTCACGGATTAATATGTCTAAGAGCTGCTAATTACTTCAGAAGAATATAAATCTTTTCGTCATTCCGAATGGGATGCATCGTAACGTTTGTATCGAGAGGAGGAGGTACATTCGAACACGTAACATATTTCTTTCATTCGCCAGCTTTTATGAACTGTTAATACAGTTAATAAAGTATTAAAAGAAAACAGCAAAAATAAAAATGCGGAAATTGTCAGAAGTTGAAATTGTAAAATGCAAAACGCTAATAGCCCACTAATTAAAGTTTCAGGATAATAAAATTATTCGTATTAACTTCAATAGTGACAAAATATTTTTTTCATATATAGCTAAATTATAATCTTTTGTATATATATAATTTATTATATATATTATCTGTTTATATTTTATTCGTAATCATAAAATAATCGCAGCACTGCGATTACTTTACGATCATATGTAGTGCGTTAGTTTGTGCGAATTTACAACAGTTTTATCCCAAAAGAATTTTTTGTTAATTGCCAATGCATCCGGGGAAGTAGATTTAGATGTAACATACTGTAAATAATAAATTGGATCCTGCGATTTAGAGAGGGATAAAGGCTGCGAAAGAGCAAGCCAAGATGCGATTGTCGAGCTAACATTCGTACAGATTATTATCGACGTGCATCGTACCTCTATAATTCGCACGATGTTTTCGTTTCATCGGGTTTTATAATGGAGTCTAACGGTATAACGCTCTCCTCGACATTAGACCAATCCCTGTGCTGAAAGTATGCCTGATGTATTAAAGTCTGAGGTACTAGATCAGATTTTGGATGATTCGGTTTTCGCGATATGCTTTGTGAATTTTAACGCATGATTATTTTATGTGATCGCCACCAAAAGCACACAAACGCCACCATGGGCGCCCATGAGGGGGGGAGGCAAGGAGGGGCATATGCCCCCCCCTGGATTTTAATTTTTTCAATTTGGAATTATTTTATGATTAATAACCAGATAATTTTTTGTTTAAAATTTATACAATTAAAAATAAAAATTTGCATAAATATTTCTTTAAAAATATTATTTGAAAATACGTTTGTTTGGAACTCCTAAGTATATTACACTCTGCCCCCCCTTGAAAAAAGTTGTAAGGGCGCCCATGAACGCCACACTTTGTACGATTGCACGAAGCAGCAGAAATCAAACTATAAAGAGACTCGCGGGTGTACACGTAAAACAAACTATAGAATTATTATATGTTATATACTGAAAATAAGTTCTCGAAATTGCAATTTGTTCAGAATAATTGTATTAATATCCGAATGGTTTGTTTTTTTGTACACCGCGGCCATCGATGACAATAACATAAATTTATGCTAAGGTGACTTTTTTTAGTTAATTGCGTGGCATCAGATATAATCAGATATAACGGTATCGTAAAATACACGAGTGTCTTTACTTGGTAAAATAGTATTTCATTTTAATTTTTTTTTATTAAATAAAACTACGTGACTTTTTGTCGTATCTCAAAGATCTGGGTCTTAACTCGATATATTCGTTGTAAATTTACTCTCAATGTTTTATCTTGTTATTATTAAGTTATTTTATAGGCACTAGAGTTTTAAAATAGTCTTTTGCTCGAGCTAAGTACGTATGGCTTCTCCTACAGCTAATCAATACTGGAAAAATACTGACGACGTGCTACGTAAGAAACACAAATAGGTGCTTGTGACTACACGCTAACTTTACATTACTCGAATGTCTTTCTCTCTCCGAATGTGGCTGTGAGCCAAACTTTCAATCAAATGTATACACCGATTTACGTGTAACTAAACTCATAAAATTAAATAAATAAAATGTAGTTTGCGATAGGAAATTAGTATTCACGCTACACGCGTGACGTTAACAATACGCGATGAATACAAGCACTTTACCAAACCTGCATTGACTAATCGTCATTTTTCATCGTTAAAAAATCACGTTGTATTATTTTATTTCTCAATAATAAACTTCTATCGATTTCACGCGCAAAATATGATTTTGAGTGGATAATTATGCGTGCTAGAGCTAGTTATGGATAACCAACAAGTGTTATAGGTGCTTAATTCATAAATTTTCCGTTTAAATAAATATTAGAAATTTTGAGTTAAGCACCTTTGACTTATTAGCCATGTTATATTTCAACCACACTCAGCGATCTTGCTACGCTCATACTGTAGCTAAATTGTATCGTCTTAAAATTTACATGTATACGTGATTGTCATTTAAGAACGATCGCTTCACGCGGTATTTACAATAGTCGAAACGCGCGACTACTTTTGAACGTATTAATTATTGTCGTCAGTCAATTCAATCAATTGTCCTGAGCGCGATATGCGGACGTGACGCCGACGTAGCCTCTACCTCGAGACTGGAGACTCACTTCGTCACCATTGATCAACTTCACCGTGACCTTCTCGGGCCGAGCTCCTCCGCGCAGTTTTCTGAACTTGATCGGCGCGTTGAGGTCGAGACTCATCGGTCTCTTCGGCATGGCACTCTTCGTGGTATTATTCGCTCTCGGTATTATACGCTCGGTTTTGATCTCATTCAAACCCGTCACGGAGAAGTTCGTCTCGAGGAGGGCCTGCGTTTCGTCCGAGTCCAATTCGTCAGTCAAGGAAGCTCTCCTTGCCGTCTTGTTTCTTACCGGCATAACGAGAAGCTCGCCATCTTGATCATTAATCGCGTCCTTTTGCTCCTCTTGATATTCCTGATATTCCTCTGGTTGATCTTTGTTCTCGTCTGCCTCCGGCTCTTGGGTGTCCTCTTCTTCTTCTTCCTCCTCCTCTTCTTCCTCGCGTTCTTCCAGTTCGGGTTCTTCTGTTAGATCTTCCATTGACTATTGGAGAAAAATAAAATACTTAATGATTTCTTGAATTATAACGATACAAAAATATTATGCTACATTTATTGGGCGTTGCGAAGAAAGCGTGGATTTGTGAATGTAATGAAAAAGACGTAATTGAGAAATTAGATTGAAAATGATAATGGAAATTATTCCTGTTATCTCGATCTAATGCTTGTATATTTTCTCATAATGCAATATGTCGTTAGATTTAGTGAATTGTGAATTTAGTGCGAACTGTAAAGTCGGATGCAAGAACGATATGCTTTAAAGAAGAAGCGATTCAGTTTTTTTTTGCTTTGTGCGTTCAATGTGTTTGTCATAGAACTGCGTCGCATAACGTGGGTGAATGCAAATACAATAAATCAACAACAATTTCGACAAATGCATGCAAAGCCCTTTTGCAAGCCTGACAAAGCTAAATATGCATTTTTTACGAAAAAAAGAAAAAATCTTTACGAATGGGTTCGGTTTCACAGGTTTAATGACGATGCCTGTATTTACCCCTAGCAGCTCCTTTTTCTCTGGTTCTTCGTCTGCTGTAATACACACAAAAATACAAATATCGATTAAATCTTGATAGATAAAGCAAGCAATGTACATATTAGGCATTTTCATATACATTTTTATATCTTTCGTTTTAAAAGACATTTAAATAAAAGATCACTATTCTTCTTTTTGACAAACTTCATGCAATATTGATATGATAAATAGCGTTTCAAACATTTTATAGGTGTGAGATAGAATTAATTTTGAATTTTTACTGTTAGATTTGCATAAAAAATAGGAAGGTTGAGAAAAAACATTCTATAATATCAACTTTTTTCTCACATTTTCTATGTACGAATCGAAACAAATTAGAGTACCTTTTATGTGAACTTTTTTATCGTTCATTAAGTCCTTGGGTTCCGTATTCGGCAGTGGTTTGTATTCTTTGGCATTGGGCACTTTCACATGAGTTCCATTCGGCCTCTTGTCATCGTCCATCACATTCTTGAAGCCGATCGCTTTCACGCCGGTCGCGGTGACCAGGGATTCCGTGTACTGTTGCGGTTGCCACCTCTGCGAACCGGAAGCGGTAGTCGCAACCGCTCCCGAGGCCGCGTCGCGACGTCGTTGACGATCCTTGCGAGCACTTCGCCAAACCTCGTAAATGCATCCGATCACCGCAGCCACGAAGACGCAGCATAGGGCTATGAAGATGTACGTTCCTGCACCCTGCTCCTCCTGAGTGGCGCCCGAATACTGCGATTTGTATAGGATTCTTTCCGGTGGATCCTCGACCCATGCTTTGTCACGGCCCTTTAATGAGATATTTTGTGACTTGATGTATCTGTCATTTTTTGTATGAAATGAATATTTGTTTATGATATTGTTAGGCTACTGATGTAATCAGTAACATTAAAGAAAATATTTTATAAGGGTTTAAAGTTTGAGTTTGTGTGTGTGGATGTGAAAGAGCATAATATATCATATTAATTAATTATTATATTTTAAAATATATCAATCGTGGAGCAAAAATTATTACTTTATTACAAGATTATTTAACAATTTATCATCGTTAAAAAATTGCAAATTATTTCAACTACGAAATTTCAACTACATAAATTTGCTATTATTTTCTTTGGTATTAGCAAGATAATAGATGTAAAGTTATATGTAATGTGAAACTGATTTTTGTTTAACAAGATATTTAATTTCTGAGTTTCTCACCACGCTATCGTTCTTGGGCGGTTCAAGACCACCTGGTTGAACATGGAAGACCGCACATTGAGCACTTCTAACGCCGGCGGGTATCGTTGCCCGTACGGTCTCGCTGCCTTGTTTCGTAAAGAGCATATATTCCTCTAACGGTTTCATGTCGGCGCCTCCATTAATCGATATTACGACGTCTAAAAGAAAAATGTAATTTACAATTTGTCATGCTCGTTTTGTTTAACATTAAAGAGACATATTCAGATTGATAGATGATATATAAAAGATAGATTAAACGACGATAAATTTAGTGGCAGATATTATTGAGAGATTCTGGAGAAAACTCACTGCTGAGGCAGCCAGTGTATCCCTTGTAGGCGATAAATCGCGAATCGGTGGTGTTTAATCCACCAAGTTGTATCTCGGTGACACCCGGAGTTTCGTCCTCGTCTGGTATCGATATTCCTGGAATCGGTAGCAATTGGACGGGCTCACGATCGATCTAAAATTACAAATGATAAAACACAATATTTTATAATACGTAAAAATCCTAAAACGAAATAAAAGAAATCATAACTAACTAAGAGGATTGTGTTGTTATTGCGAACATAGTAGACGCTGTGACGTGCACCATTCAGGAAATTCCGATCGCTCAGGCGCACTCCAGCCGCCGAGCCATCCCTGTCCTCTTCGAAAATGAGCTGTCCCTCGGACGTCAAGGCCACCAATAAGTAGTAGCTCCTTCTGGAAAAAAGTTCTTCGAAAGACATCCAGGACTCCAGGCGTCGGTGACTGGTGTCGGAACGGTCGAGTATTACACGGAGATTAAGAAAATATTAAGATCGATGCTTTACTTGTTGTCGGTCTGTACCAGCAGCAACGCGGTGGTTCGCTGTCGTAGTTCGTTCGTTGAGAATGCCAGCTGTACTTTCACCTGATTCACTTCGCCCTCGAGTTCGAATTCGCGCTGAAGTACGCTTTCCCCACTGAAATCGGCGCCCTTTTCTGTGTGAAAAGACAATTTTCATGCAGAGATATCAGAACTTTTGTATTGCTTCGATGGTTTTTCTATAGAATAATACAATCTGTCTCATGGAAATATTATTCTGGGGTATTAATACTATTAATCGATTTTTGTTTCTTCGGAAAAGATTATTTTTATGAAAGGTGTTTCTAAATATTCAGTCTATGAATATTTATGTTTTGCAATCTTTACATTTTTTATTTTTTAAAACCTTAAATTTTTTATTTGTATTCTCTTTAGTCCAAGTCTTGAAAAATATTTTTCTTAATATGATTAAATAACAAAAAAACTCACCATCGGCACAATGTTCGCCAAAGTAGGATGTTAGCTCGCAATTACAGGAAGATTCCTGCCTACCGAAATCCTCCGTGCAAATTCCTAAATTTTTGCAAGGCATTGTGTCGCATTTCATTTGACAATTCGGCAGAACACCTTTACTTCCTTCATTATTCGCTTCGCTGGCTAACTTCGGTAGATTGACGAGATATTTGTCGATCATGAGTCCTCGCAAGCAGCCAACGTAACCTTGAATTAAAGCGCCTTCTTTTCCGACTCTGAGCAGATTGTCAGGATCGAATCCTCCTAAATTTACCTAAATAAACGTTTATTACTTTATTTAGATATGTATACATTTCGGTTTTTATATATTATTTGATATTATTTTATATATATTATGCATAAAAAATAATCCAAGAAATCATTTTTTGTTATAATTGTGCTTTATAATATGCTGAAAATTAAATGACGTCATAATTTTTTTAGGCTACTTTTCTAAATTTCCTTTATATTTCTTTAAATATTTAAACAAAAAATCAGTATCTATTTAAAGACTCACTTGGAAATAATCGGTGGGAGGTGCCGGCGGTCGCTGCGGTGCAAGAACTTCTTTCTCTGGATTCGTCCAAGGCTTGTTTGAATACGTGTCTAGGAGTACCGGTGTCGCGTTCAATGTGACGTTATATTCGTTCACGTACAACGTGGTCCAATTCTCGCCTCGAATTATAGCAATCTGAACGGAGATTCCCGTATTGACATCTGAAAAATTGGATTATTTCTCTATATAACTTCTAATATGCACGTCGTATACATTCACTTGCTTGTACATGGCAGTGTTTTAATTTACGTGGATTTTCCACAGTGATATTCTTGATCTCGTTGCCAGCGTTAAAAAGGTACACGATGTTGGTGCCATTTGAGACGTAGAGGTGTACGAAATTGTTCAAGTGATCGTTCGCATAAAGTATGAGAGAATGGGTGTCGTAAGTTCTTAAATTGATTAAAATATTTTCCAGCAGCATGCTTTTCAATTGCAACTTCTCCTCGTCGTCGTCGTTCGATCCGAAGTAATTTTTCTTCAAGAATGCTCCCGGTGAAGTGAACGTCAGAGCTTTGCTGTTGATATCTGGATTCAGGAATATTATTTTAATACTAGTTGAACTCAAAATTGAACAATTTATTTCCAATCGGCTTTAAATCAATATTTAAAAAGATGGAAAACTATGGAAAGCCTTGAGAAGTATATATATAATTTCATATATGCTTTTAAAAATATAAATATAAGAAATTTAAAAAATATTTGGATTTCTTCAGGTAATCGAGTAAAGTTACTTACTTGTTTCGCAATAAGTGCCTAAATGCGCCCATCGATTTTCGCACACACATTCGAAATTGCTCCACAACTCGACGCATCTAGCGCCGTTCTTACATTGATTAGGTTGGCACGAAGGTTTGCAATCTTTGATGATTTCCGACAGATGTACCGACATATAGCTATGGATGTCTAATATTTCTCCGTTGACAACGAGACCGCGAAAGCAGCCAATGAGACCTTGCCGAACGGAAGAAGTCTTCAAGTGCTCTCTAAAAGTCAAAGGACGATTCGAAGAGTTAACGAAATCGAATAAAAATCATTATTTATCATAATAAATAAATTCATTGTGGCAATTAATTATCAATTTATGAAATTACTTACGCAGTAGCTCCGCCGATGAACATGGATCCCTCGAAGGGCCCGAACTCCTCTTCGGGTAATAAATCCACCATTCGAAAGTCAGTGTTGATCATAAATCTCACATGATAGTCATTGTAGTCGATCCAAATCTTCTGCCACTCGCCATTATTCAGTTTTCGTCGGCTTTCCACTTGTAATTCGCGATTGGTACCGGTATTCAGGGTGAAATTAAAGGTCAACCGATATTCCGACGTTAGAGCGACCATGAAGGAGGGGTAGTTGTTCCGGATCGGTGGTTGGTACAGAAGAATAGCTTTCTCGCCTGTCGTTCGGAAGCTGAAGGCTATATCACCCTTCCGCCAACCAGGCACTTCGATATACGATTGCGACGTTGTGAACGTTACCACGTATTTCTGTGTATCTAGAAATCATCATTAATTAATCTTCTAAATTTGTTGTTGCTTCTAAACAAAAATATTTTGCCAATATTACTCGTGATTGTTCATACATGACAGTAGTTATCGTAAATAGTTGCTCCAAAATGTCGTATTTTTATTGCTTAATCCTTAGAAGTAAAATTATATTAGTATTATAAATAAAAGACATATAGTTTCTATTTATAAATCAGTATGTATTTGTATACTTGTTTCAACACATTCCAATGGTCCTAAGGTGATACGTCCCCGAGCATCTTCCTCGAGATCTCTCTGTTGCAAGAATACCATTCCGGTGATGCCTAAGGAATCAGGTGTTTCGTAGTATCCCTCATCTGACAGCCACTTTCCGGCATTTCCAGCGGACACATCGCAGTTACAGCTCAAGTTGGAGTTCACGCATGTTCTGTTCACTAAAGTAAAATTAATAAATAAAAACCTTCGCGAGACAACGATTAAACTTTTACAAACGTAGATTTCTTTTTAATTTATCGCTACAAGTCGCATTAAGAATTTATTTAAGAAAGGACTTACTTCCACAAGGGCAGGATCCGCGATTGACATTTCCGATGTAATCTACGGTGGTACCTTTGGAGCCTAGGAACCACGTGGCGCTGTGCAGCTCCAAGGGTGCCTTGTAACAATCATACTTTACGTACTGGCTGCAATAAAGCGAGTGCGAGATCAGTTCCTGAAGCATTTCAGCAGTGAACTGCCTATACTTGATGCTGAAGGAGAAGTCGCTCTCGATGATAGATCTGACGTCCACTTGGGAAGGTAAATTGTGCTCGACGATCGTTTTAGTTGAATCTTCGATTGATTGAAATTCGCACTTTACCGAGGCGGGCGGGAATCGACCGTTTCCATCAATGTCGATTTTATAAACATCGTCTTGCGTGTATCCCAGAAGAGCCAATTCTTCACAAGTTTTTCTGTATTGTGCTAAAAAATTGCATAAAAAATTGAATTTAAATTTTAATGATACCGAAATAATGAAATCATTTTAATTTCTTAATTTTTTATACAGTTTATAATTAATTTGTTACATAATAAGAAAATATTTTTAATAAAAGTTTCTATTTACATAAAAGTCTATTTAAAAGTCTATTTTCAGAGAGAACAAGTTTTTTATTATTATAATTTTAAATGCCTTTAATTTTTACAGTACTGAATTATAACGTATATATGTATATCGTAATCATCCAAAGCTGTATAATTACTAAAATTAGTTAATTGTTAAGAGAACTAGTCTACGAATAATCGTTTTTAGAGAAAGATTTTATAGAAATTACATTCTTTAATGTTTAGCTTCGTGTATCGATATTGGTATTGTTGAATTAATTATTTATCACAATTTGCCTTACCAAAATGGCAATTCTTTCCGATATATCCAGTCTCTTCGCAATCGCACGTGATCCTATCCTCCTTGACCGAGCATTTACCGCCATGTTCGCAAGTGTTCGGCCTCTTGCACGGATCCACAAATTGACAATTGTCTAAAGCGACTTCTCCGACTACTCTTTCGGTGTTAATTACGTATCTAGGTTCGATTCTTTGACCATTGACTCGTATCTCGCGCATACATCCTACTAGACCTAAATTGTATATAAGAATCCTTTTCTTATTATTGCGTGGATTTTTAATCTTTCAAATTTAATACTAATCTACTTACCCGCGTTACTTTTACCACTTCCTATAATGACTTTATCACCCAGCTCGAACGTCATAGCGAAGAGCTTGTTCTGCTTATTCCTGTAATCGAGGAGAATGTTGAGTTCGCCCTTTGTATAATTAAGTTCGACCGCGTGCCAGGAAGTATTGTAAGGCGGAAACTTCACCGAAGTTGATACCGTAACGTTTTCTGTTGTAACTGGTGCCAATTGGAAACGAATTTCGTCATTGACTTGACGTAACTATAAGCACATACGAGAAAAATATAAATTATTAGCAGAGATCGAAGAATGTGAAAATAAGAAAAATATAGAACGGTGTTGTAATCATACCTCCCAGTAACCAATACCACGATTGCTCTTTACATCTCCCGAAGCGACGATCGCGATTGGCTTTGAGCTTTTAAAGTCGAAGTTTAGCTTCAGCGAATCGGTTCGCTCGATCGGCCACCAGATGTGACTTCCCGCGAAAGGATACGTGATCGGAATGACTTCGACGTCGGCTTCGTAATATTCTGGCTCCAGTACGCCGATGTAGTGCACCATAGGGTTAGAGCGCTTCAATTCATATATAATTGATTTGTCATTGAAGAATACGTACTTCAAGGAACCTGGAAAAATAGAACATTGTATCAATTAATGAATAAGATTATCTGATTAATAATTAGCATTAGGTATTGTTTTATCACACCTGCAAAATTATTGTGCGACAGAAGACCCTTCTTCTTGTGGAGTTCTGGACCACCGCCGATGTATATCTCCGGATCGATGATCATATCCCAATTTTCTCCCGGTACTTCTAGTACCTTTACCTCGTCGTCTAAACTGACGAAGACAGAGGATCCGTTATGGAATATGGTCAAATTGTTCCAATGGTCAGACGTGACGTAATCGCCCAATATAGTAGAGATCTTCGAATTATGCCCGAAATCGAGTTCAACGTGTACTGATCCGTTTATAATGGAAGCTGCAATGTAATGCGGTGTGCCGTCGATTTCACCGGAAGCGTAAAACAGGGCGGAATTGTCCCATTTTGTCTGAAATTTATTGATTTTGATTAAAAACTAGATATGAACTTTTAGCTGACATAATATTTTTAATATTTTTAATTGTAATAATTTTAATTGTGTTATTATGACATAATATTTTTAATATTTTTAATTGTGGCATAATAATTTTAATCTTGTTCTCTGTATATCTCCGTGGCGGGAAAAGTATTCAGTAACAATAATTGCATATGCAGCGTGCGACAAATTTCATTGTGTCCGTACAATGACCCACTGCGATACAATTTGAGAAGTGGAACTCGACACTCTCGAAGAGTTTCCACGGTGAATTTTTCGTCATAGAGAGTGGTGGATAAAAGCAGCTGCTCGTGAAAATACAAAATGCGCCCCTCTCGACTCCGACAAAGAGGTAGAGCGTCTCGCTATAATGAATCAATGAGCCCACGAGGGAACGGGACACGGTCCCATTACAATAAGAGCCCGTGGTCAAATACCTTAAAAGCAAGGCTGATCCTGTTGACAGACGAGTGAACACGATCCTTCCAATCGTACACGCGAAAGGACACGTACGAGGAGCCTCTCAGCGTCAGTATAGTCGCGGCTGAAAAATGATGTTACATTTCAAACTCCATTAGTCTCGTATTGGAATATCTAGACCCTTTTAGACGTGCATAAAAGCACTATCTCTTTTCCGGCTGACTAATACAATTTATATAGGATATTTATCGTTTCTATATGTGATTGAATGTTCCTTTGATAATAGCTAAGAGAGTCTCGAATTAAATATATCTTAGGAAAATAAATGATCAATTATTTGAAATATTATAATATATATTCTAGAGTAAAAGGTATTTATATTAAATTCAATTACTTTACGTACTGTACACATCGCAACGTTCACCCTCGTAATTCGTTCCGAAACAATCACATGTCAGACTATTGTAGTGATTCACGCATTGATCAGGGACAAAACACAAGTTCTCTCGAGTCCTGCACCTAAATTGGAAGATTCACGTTGTCGAATTATTTCGCACAGATTCTTTTCTTTCCTTTTTTAAGAAAGACGTACTTATCGATACACCCTTCCTTAACATTCTCATGTTTGGTTGCGATTAATGGTCGAATGGGCAGCAAATCGCTGGCGGATTTTCCGGAACTCAGAACCATATCCCTGATGCAGCCGACGAAGGATTCTATTATATACTTCACTCCATGTAATCGTTCCTCGGAACTCAGTCCTGTCGAAACGGAAATAAAGCGATAAAGATGCGCAAAAATTTCCGCGTGGAACGTCTCTCCAAAAAAAAGCTTTTTTCACCTCCGATAAGAACAACCGAGGCCAATTCTTGCGATACTCCATAATTAACGATGCGTTCTAAAACTTTTAGAGTAGTTTCGGCCTGCTTATCGTCGACTCTGGCGATTAACTTTGCTCCGTGTACGTCGATCCTCACGAGAACGCTATGCCACTCGTCTCTGTTGAGCCCTTGGCCGACTGTCAAGCTAGTCGACTGTTTGCCGAATACATGAACAACTTTCAGTTGACCCTTTTCTACTATCACATAAAGGGCATAAGGATCGAGCTTCTCTGGGCGATGTTTGACACTGTGATAAACTAGTAAACCGTGTGGAAGCTTGGTGCGAAACTTGAAAGATATCTCGCGACATAATCTGTCAGAATATATTAAATAATATGTGTAAAACATTATATTTTATATTACTAAAATAATATTAAATAATTATGGCATATAGGACACATTAAAACATATTAAAAATTAATATATATTAATTATATATATTTGTGTGTGTGTGTGTGTGTGTGTGTGTGTGTGTGTGTGTGTGTGTGTGTGTGTTAAATATATATTAAATTAGTACAATAAACATATGAAACGACATATCGTAATGTATTTTGTTTCACAAATTGATTCAACATTAAAGATTAATATAGATTCAACATTAAAGATTAATAGTTATAATTCAGATTGCCGTGCTCACCTCAATTGGAAAGTTTTGATGCCAGGTCCGTCGAGCTGGATGAAAGTATTACTTTGTGCGAACATAAACGTCTTATCGTGGCCAGATTCCATGAAAGTTAATTCCTTCGGTAAAAATATACGATAGAAGTAATTTTCCTGGTTTACGTAAAACGTGACGTATTTTTATTACTGACGATGTCTCTACCTTTCCTCGTAGGTGTTTCGGTACCGGCGGTTTTGTCGGCTTCGGGGGTGTAAATGTCGGTCGTGGTGTGCTGGTAGTAGTCGGTGGTGGAGTGCTCATCGTCGTGGTGCTCGTTGCGACGAATACGCTGTCCTTTGTTACAAGATAAGGCGGTAGCGTGTCTAAAAATAATCAATCAATCTAGCGCAATTTTTCCAATCTTTATTAAATATGATCTACAAGAACTTTTATATAAAAAGTTCCATGTATCTCTAATCTGTTTTAATCAACAAACAGATATGTCAAATGATTTATGAAAAGATCTATATATCTTAAACATGCTCTCGTTTTTTCTCAAGTTCAATTTTTTAAAATTATTTTTTATCATTACTACTTATTTTTTCAATACAAATATGTATATAATATCTTATTATTCTGATCCTTTTGGGTATTATATTTTCTCTTACAATTCTTTAATAATTATATTGTAGGGTTTATTATCAACTTTTAATAAATTTCTGAGGAAATATCTTACGATCGCCACCACCGATGCAATAGTAGAGGCATTCCACTTCCGAATTAAACCGATTTTCATTTCCTAAACAACCACCGTAAGGAAAAGTTCGGCATTTTCCTTCAGCCTTGTTGAAGGTCCATTTATGAACATAGTGCTTGCAAGGTCCCGGTTCTGTCTTGACAAGACATCTGTCGGGCAGAATCCTTTTGGTCGTAGTAAACTCTTCCGTCTCTTCGACCATATCCGTTTTTGATGAATCCGTCTGATTCGCCGACATCTTTGCAACTACGTTGAGCAAGACAAGGATCCCGAGGATCCTCTTGTCGCGGTAGATCATCATTCCTCATTCGCTGAAAGAACAATTTAATTTCCTAAAAGATTTAATACGATTTTCGCAAATGTCAATACAATATACTCTTATTTCACTTAAATTTAATTATTGAATTGCATTTTTATAATAGCATACTGTACTATTTTGGTTTTATATAGATAGATAATAATTCTTACAGCATTAAAATAAATACGAACCTCTTTACCTCGAATCTCACTAACTCGAAAATCTCTATAATTCGAATTTTTATTCGCCTCCTACACTGCGTACCTCTATGACTCGAAACACTCGAAAAGTCGAAAACCTGTATAACTCAATTATTATCCGATCCCTTAGCATTCAAGTTAGAGAGGTTCGATTGTACTTGAATATATATAAGTATTTAATTATTAGCGACACGCGCATTTACACGTTTATTAACAATTCTCTAACTATGTTCTGTTAATGAATCGCAAGTTGCCTCTAATTGCTATAACTCGGTCTAACTAAATTTGCAACGTATTGAACTCGAGAACATAATTAATGTTATGACATGAATTCTAAAGTGTTCCTCGAGAGCGCATTCCCTATTTTACGGAAGTAAAGATACATAAAACTCTTCATCCTGCTTATGCTGTGTCTTCTCCTCGCTTAAAGTGCGATGCAATCGATTAAGTCGGGAGCGGCACGGACCGATTAGGATCAAGTCTGACGCGTTTTCATGCTCGAGAGCTGTTCGCTCACCTCCGCGCGCTTAAGAGCGCTTTTACGATTCAGGCCACGTGGACACCCACGCTTCCTTCCATAAAGCGCTTAAAACCGCTCGTCCTTCCGGTGCGTCTCGTTTAAGACTACCTCAACACGCGCCTGGCAGATGCAATTTTATGATTTCGAATTTTACGACTTCCCCTCGCGTCGCGACGCATGTATTAGACCGGGGGGAGACGTCGTATGAATGATGCAACGAGCAGTATATCCGACGCGACCGGTTAAACTGCCGCTACCGTTCCGATACGATCTTTCATTTTTCTTCTCCTGTGAGGTATCTTCCGTTTACATCTAACCCACGGAGCCCAGGAGTCAAAGTGCACTGTTGTGCCACGAACCGGACCCTTAGTGTATGCAACGCGATACAAAGGCATATCGGTATATGAACCGATATGCCTTTGATAATAAAGCGCATTAGCGTATGCGAGACGAAATAAAGCGTTAACTTACGACATAATACGTTACGATGCGTAATCTGACCGCAGACATCGCCCGTTTCCTCGAACACCCTTGGGAGTATCATAAGCTCCTCTGCAATTATCTCTTTCACGGGGTCAATTGCGTTTGATCTACGAAAGAAAGACGACACGCGTCGCGCTCGTCCGGCATGAATAATCGCCGACCGGCCCTTGCACTTCCGGTCGGATTTGCTCCTAATGGGACTCCTCGGGAACGCGTACGCGCGCACCTTGGTGAACGGCGAACGCTCTTCGTTCTACGACGCCTTCGCTCCCGCACCGTTGCGTCCGTCGCGAAATTGCCTCCTCCTCCTCGTCGTCGCAATTTATCGAGTCGGTAAATAGCGCATCTCCGACTCAAACTTCGACGTCCGTCGGAGCGAGACACATGCAACGACCTTGACGGATAACGAGGACCATAGGAAAAGAGCCTTACGCTGCACACGACAATTGCGAGATTGGGAAAGAGATCGTTTTTTATTCGTCATATCTCGATCGTAACATCCTCATCGTAATGCCGACCAATGCCAAGTTTCTCTTTCTCTCTCACGGTGTCTGTATGCGCTTCGCGCAACGCCCCAGTTAATTAGCGGACCTATCATACGTCATCTGAAATTTCACGCCACGGCAAGGAATCTCGTGCTCATGACCACGAAGACGTCACCGACTCGCGAGCAGCATCTGATACATGCGCTTTCGATCACGCACAGTTCTTGCAGTCTTTTCTGCAGAACATAAAAGACTCGAAAGTATCAGTGTCCAAGATTAATGCGCGACATTAATTTGTTGCAGCATATCCTTCTTTTCAGAGAAATATACAATACACGGAATATTTAAAGAGAATATCCATCTCATAACAAACATTTTACAAATTATAAATAACATCAAAATAGATGTTTAATCTAATTAATATTTTATTTGATTTATTATTTGTTAGAGACAAATATAAAAGAATTAATCTGTTTTTCTATTTATGATTTGTGAAATATTATCCCTAAAGAATATGGGGTTTTTCAAATTCTATACGATTTATAATACTGATTTTAAAAAAATATCGGAGATAAATCGATGATTATTCTTCATTTACATTATAATTTTTTAATACTTAGCGGAGGTACGATAAGCGATTCGATAGATTCGGATTTTGGAATTTAATATTTCTCGATTTAATTTTCTTTTTTTAGATCTCTTTTGGGACGTATATTAAGATAATAAATTATTCCATGAGCTCCGACTATAGATACTACTTTGTTGTTAGAATCAATGTCACTATGGTGATCTTATCTATTAATGCTATTAATATCATTATGCATATTGATCGTATTGACAAACGCGATGTGTACGTACACTTTACATACGATATTCGTTTGGTAATTTATTTTCGATTCCTAACTCGTTATAGAATTTAATCGATTGTTTTACTACATAAGTTTGTTTAGAAAGATCATCATGAATCATCGTGAAAGATGATCATAAATATGATTTCAATCGTAAAGTAATTTTTATTTATATTAATCTTATTCAATCTATGGGTATAATCACCCAAATTAATCAATTAATCAATTTTAAGATTTGCCATTGCCCTAAGATGACATTGGTCCTGGTTAATCATCTTTACCTTTTTAATTTACACCGGATTGTACAAAAGAAAAACTGATGCTATGATTGTAAAAAGGTTTTGGAATGTTTAGGGAATGTATAGTAAGGAAAGAGGAAATGTAATTTTAATCAGCATCGATATTAATTCAACGCTATTTAGCGCAATGGTCCTAAACTTTTGGAGGCTGTATAGAAAAAAGGATTATAGCGTATTGCTAGTCGGAGACATCATATCGGACTATCGATACAAGGTTTCCTTAAAATGTGATTTCTCATCGAGATGACCCTTGAAGTGTTATCATCTCACCGCTGATGCGGGAAATGATCGGGTAATCCCCGAACTCCAAGCGGTGTCCGTCTATCGGAGCCTTTTAAGCTCCAGCGGGCTTTGCGCCGTGCGAACACACGAATCTGCGTACCTTCGTTCGCCGTGGTCCAGATGAGATCGCGGCTCTCGTACAGGCCGCGGGGCAGGATGTGACGTCAGAAGGCCCCCGCCGAGCTGAGCACCGTCCGACGGACGGCGGCTGCGAGTCAATTGTCTTCTTTCACACTGACACACTGGCCAAATCCCCGCATCGACACGGCTGATCACAAGTATTCGCACGCACGCACACACGTGCACACACCGCGCACACACTCGAGGTCCGCGCCTCCTCCTCCTCCTCCTCCTCCACCTCCTCCACCACCTCCTCTTTGTCCTCTTCCTCCTCCGGACTCCTGTTACTGCTGCTGCCGCTGCTGTTGCTTGTAGCAGCAAGTAGACACTAATTTATTAATGCCACTCCGACCACTATACTCTCCGTTACTCATCACGGTTTATTGACTTTCATTGCGATCTCGTCTCGCGCGCCACACTCTAACGTTTCTTCGCTCTTTTCCTCCCCATACGACGACCAACCTTCCAACGCAATCACTCGTTCCCTTTTCCCTTTTCGCGCCTGCGAGTCCCGCGGTTATACGACCTCTCGTTCGGTCGTTGATCATTCACCGATCGATGTCGACTGTTCTTTTCCACAAAGCGTTATTTTTTCTTGACACTCCTTGAACTTTTCCCAAAGGGGACGTTTCTACAGCGATCTCATCTAGAAGCGAGTGCGATCTTCTGAATGAACATCCTGAAACCGAATTGATACTCCATTAGCGAGATGGGATAGCAATCGTTGCCATGATTTCACAGCGTTTATTTCCGATTAAAACCGGTAAATAGAAATTTTTTACGAGTAAATGTTAGGCGGACTTTTCTACAGGGTGGACTCGATTCTTCCGGTAACGGTAAATATGAATTTTTTTTACAGATAGTTTTTACGAGAGCCTTCCGGCGATTAGTATCGCAAGTAGTTTTCACAGGGTGGTCTCGGGGCACCGCGTGCTTCCCGATGTGAGAAAGGGGTCGTTGAGTCGAATCGATAGGGTGTGTATTATGAAGCAAATAATAGCACACGGGTGTGCATTTATAAACGACGCGTGACGGGCCGTGTACACGGCGGGCAACGAGTTATTATCGATATCATCATGTTACAATTGTATTTCTATTATTGAAGGCGTTCCATCGGTATTGTATTTCGAGAATAACGAGGGGGACTTTTACTGTTGCCCAGATGTGCGCTCGAAAGTCCCGGGTTTTTCATTTAAATCCGCGGATGTACTCCAAAAACAAAAGGAAATTTGCTTGGGGAATCATCTTCGTCGATGACCTATACTTCCCGTTTTGCAACCCTTGATATTCGCAGCCTAGCGTGTTTACCGGGGCCGCTCCTCTTTCTCTCTCTCTCTTTCTCTTTGGTTGTTGGAAGATCGATATATCGAGCAAAACCGACGACTGGGTCATCATAGCGTTCGCGTTTTTGGTTCGGAATATCTTGTAAAAAGTACAAAAGCACTTCGAGCATGTCGGAAAAATTTCAAGTTTTTATTTGCTTTGCGGTAAAAAATTAGCGAGGTCCGTATGAGCGTTCAATTCGAGCTTCGGCGCTTTAATATAACGCGAATAAAAAATGTATCGCGTCGAAGAAAGCGACGACGATCACCTGTTAGATAATACATGTACGGACAATATAGTTAGGTCTCCACGAAGATAGAGAACGTCGATCTATAGGCTCCTTCGTCGAAAAGAATAGGTACTTCTAGTTGTACTAGTCACGCACGTAATACAGCAAATGACTCATACCACGTGTCGAGTCTCGTCGTTACCCGGGCTTTCATACGGTTCGGGAGAGACGTCGTCGTGGCATGCGACGCTATTGTTTGGATAAAAGTGACGATTTGCATGGAGGAAGTTGGCCATGTAACTGCGGAACCGGCTACACGAAAATCGTGGAAGGAATTGATTAGTGAATGATGATAAGGTTGATGACTCAGGCGCGTGACTAGTTGCCGAAATGTCTTTAAACGCCTTTTACTTTTTTAGTTTAGAAAATTATCCGATTAGTCTTTCGCCGTTGTATTAGGTGGAAATGATTAAGGGAGAAACTGTTTAAATAAAAGTAATAAAATATGTAGAGAATTGCTGATGCTATTCTTTTTGTCACGTTAATTTTTATGTAATGTATTGGGATTAGCAATGTACAATGTTTTGCGTTCCTATATGCCAGAAAATATTTTCCTATCTGAATAAAAATTTTGTCGAACAAATATTTTTACGTTTTCTACAAATATCGTTTCGTGAATATTATATTTCCGCCAAAAATACTTCAACAGATTATTATTAAAGTTTCTCAATCGATATTACACCAAGTTAAAAAAGAAGAAGCTCGATATAAGACTTAAAATGTATAACGACAATTAGGTCGACAATGAATGTATAATTTGTTCAACTGACTTTTGAGCGATTTCTTGAATACGTCGTTGGAAAGATAGGTATAAGTAGTTCACGTTTGATGGTTGTCTTCATAGATATCATTAGTAAAATACGTCGTTATCAGGCAAGCGTCATCACCTGTGCGTTGCGATCGACATGAGCACTTAAAATTTATGCAAGGTAAATAAAGGCGAGCAGTTGAAACCAGATCCGCGATAATGCGAAGAGCGCAATAATTAGCACCACAGAAGAAGCGCAAGTACTAAGTTTCGTCAGCACAAATATTATAGTAATGTAAAACGAGCTGTTTCTTAGCAAACTGCAACAATTCCGCATTTTTGTTGACAGATCTTTTCATATTTTTCCGTAAATTCCGACCTTTTACGCAGAAGAATTAATTTAAAACCTTTTAAAAATCGCTTTAATTGAAATCATTACTCCGATTTATCTCAAACAAATCGTGTGTGAAAATGTTGAGCTTCCGAGATTTTTCTTATTTTCATCGAAGATATTTTGTAAGAATTTAAATTATAATTCTAAATTCTAACTAAATCGTAGAAGTTATTTGTCACGATTTGATGCTTTATCGCAGATTACTAGCAATTAAGATCGTCTCTTATTAGGTTGAAAGATACGAGATTAACCTGAATGTGTCAGGAATATTTTTTCTCTTTATGAAGTTGACATATACGTATACTTCCTTGTTACGAATGAGAAACACGTGAGGAGTCATACGTCCTCGTAAAAAATAAATGTTAGTTCTAAACCTACATGCAAAGAGAGTAGGGCAGAGCGGTATAGTGGCAAATATTTGCGACACTCTGCATTAAAATTATTAATTAATTACATTGTTTATTCTTACCGATGATTTTGTCTTCTTGAAAATAAAATTTGCTCCCGAACCATTCATTCGGGATCGTTCGGCGATAGATTCGCGATATTCACAATAATCGAAGTAGCGAGACGGTTGATCGAGATCTTCGGAAGTTCGTGCAACCGCGGAAGACGTGCCTCTTAGTTCGACGGGAAGGAAGTTTCCGTTCAGTTCCTGTCGGGAATAGGTAGAAGCAGTCTCTCGCGGGGAAATCGGTCGTCCGGTCGCGTTCCCGACAGCGGACGTGGACGGACTGAACGCGCCCCGACGATCCCCTTTGGCGAGAGAGGGGTCCTCTCTTCTTTTTCGGGGGCTCCCTCTCTCTTCGCGCTTCTTTCAGCCCTCCGTTCCGCCGCTTCTTCGCCGCGTGCGGCTCCTCAAGTACGCGGCGCGACGGAATCGCGCTCACGACTGGCACATTAGCTTCACTCTCCCCGTGCTCCGGTCGTGCTACCAGGCTTTTCCTCCACCCACGTACCCAGTTGCGTATCAATCGAGGGTACCGCGAAGTCATTCGTGCCTCTTTTGGTTCATCAAGTTTTAACTTATAGCTTGTAGAAAAACTCTGTCAAAGGATCTTGAGGAAAGGAAGTTATTTTGAGAACAGTTTTGTGCGGGGATTCTTATAATGAAGTAACGATAAAAATGAGGAGAGGGAAAGATAAAGTATTTTGGAGTTTGTTAATATTTAGGAACTTATATAGATAATACACTTTAAGAATAATAATACTATAGCTACAAATTTTCATTGAACAAATAAATCGCAACGATAAAGAGTGCGTCGATCTCTAAGAGTTGGTCACGCAAAGTACGTCGACGACTTTGGAGCGACCACAATCGAGAAATCAGAGTTAATTAACTTGCACCGAGGAATCTCAGACTGGTGGAAGTCGCACGTATGTGCCGCGTCGTGAGAGACGTTAGAAGTGTAATAAATAAAACTGACAACGAGATAATAGACAAATTGGCCCTAAACACATCCGACTCGTTAGCGGAGTATCAGAAGGTCGGGTTTCGTCAGTGTGGAGGGAGGCGATCATACTTTCCACCGTCTTGTTCCAGGAGGAAACACGGACGGTCTAATTTTCCATGTAAAATTAGCGGGCTTTAAAAAAAAATTAGCTCCTTACACTTCATTGTTGCGCAATTGTTTTGCCATTTAATACTGCTCCGAATAATTCCTGATAATAGGAGTAAATACAAGGGTTGTCGACCTGTCACATTCGTTGCGCTCAGTGTGTGATCGTTGCCAGGCGTAATTCAGCGTAGCCTTCCACGCTAGGACGAACGAGATTTAAGAGATAGGTACAATTACTTCTAAACCGGATAAATGTCTTTTATCCGAGAATTAGCAGCCGGCCACCTCGTCGCATTTTATTTTCCTCATGAAGCCCTCGCTCTAACTCGTTTCGCGTTCATTCAAAAGAATAAAAACTTGATCCGTATATTATACAAAGTAATTAAATAAAATTAAATTAAATTAGAAGAATAATATTATATAATAAAATATTATGTCTTTTTTATTCAGTATATGTTAATTTTGTTAATTAAAAAGTTTAGTATAGGAAAAATCCTCATCCAATAGGTCTAAAGTGAATCTTATTAGTTGGGTTTTATGATAAAACTTTTATCTTTCAATGAATGTTGCGAGTTGTAGATTTACTTTTGTTTTAGTTTAGCATCTTACATAAGTTTTAAAGATAAGAAATGTAATACAGAGATACAACAGAAATTTTTCAGTCTATTTGACTTTTTCATTGCATAAATTATTTTATTTTACTTTATTTATTAAGTAAATAAAACAAATAAATATAATATAATAAATTTTTGTTTGGAAGGTAAGTGTTTAATTAAAACGTACTTTAAAGAAATATAAAAGCCAAAACTTGGACGCAATTAATAGCATCCTGATATGTTCATAATAGATGATAATAGATGTATTACATACAATGATTTTTATCGTGTAATTACGAGTGTAACCGCTATCTACGTTTAAGAGCGATTCTTCCGTAGCTGTGCAGCCAATTTAAGCGTACCGTATATATACCGAACTTCCTTGAAGCCAATTAGACGCAAACTGTTTGCGATTAAACGCATAACGTTCGTGCGTTTCCTCAGTGCAAAACGAGTTTTCAACTTGATGACATTTAAAGCCATTTTTACAAATATTTCTTGGCAATTATATACTTGCCAATATGATTACGCATGTACAATCAAAAATGAGAGATATATGTATAAGAAAAACACTTCAGAGATAAAACGACGAATGTGTGCATGTCTTTTATCTAATTGTAAGTGCGCAAGGTGTTCAATATTTCTTAAATAATTTCGGAGTAGATTTTCCTGGATACAAGCATAATTGTCAATAATGAGCGATTAATAATATAAGAAAATTCGTACAAGCTTTATGGATGCAAATAAATAGCACATTATTTGTCCCTCTTGTTAGATCATAGTGCTTCGCGTTCTCGCAAGAGATCTTACACAAATACCATAAGTATTTTTTGATAGGCGTGCTTTTTGATTGGTATAGTAAATGATATTTTGATAAGGAAAGCTAGTAGATCTGATATTCGTAAGGTCAAGGCGTAACCTTTTTTATCACGCACGACAATGTACGACAAGCTTTCCGATATGCGACCAGCCGCACTGCTTAACTCCGTATGCTTTCTCCAGAGTGTTATTCACGCATGTTATGCGTGTTTTTGCCATACGTGCAAGGACAAGTTGAGTAGGAAAGTTTTCATACAGTTGTAAAAATTCTATAAAAAGATATATAAAAATTTCATAAAAAGCTAAGAAAAAGAACTAAGGAATTATTGAAAGGAATCTATGAGAAAGGAAAGAAACGAGATCATAATCTCATGATAATTATAACTGCATGTTTTCAATACGAGCGAAATTTAATTAGGGAGGAATGTTTGAATTATAAGAAACCGCGTCCAAACTGAAATTTATGCTTGTTTGTAACTTGTGATTGTTCAGGTGTACACGATATTTTAGCTATCTGATGATTGGACATTAACATTCAACAGAATCACATTTTGAGCATTACGAAAGCAAACGAAAAAATATTACAGAATATAACGAGGTAGAATAATTCTTCTAGCAGCGGAAAGTTAAAATAGGAAACTAAGTGCATAGACGGAGAAAATTTTATATTAAAAATTACTATGTATGGTAGTAGCCGTGGACTATTGCTGGAATTATAAAAATTTTTACTATGTTTTTCATTGTTTTACATAGTAAAAATTTTTATAATTCCACCAATAGTCCACGGCTACTGCCATACATAGTAATTTTTAATATAAAATTTTCTCCGTGTACTTAAATAAAAAAATATAATTAGGTATAAATATATTTTCAGTATCTCGATATTTGCAGAAGAATAGGACAATATTTGAAAATTTCTTTGATTTTTATTTGCTCCCGAGACCATGCAAGTCTCTTATCTCTGTGCTCGTTATATCGTTACATAAAAGCGCGCGCAACGTGTATGCAACCACTTGTGCTGGGTACACAAATCTTCTGTACCTATTAATGCGCGGATCGGCTATAAACTGGTCGCAAACGAGAACAAAATGAATTGACGAGCAACAGAGCTCTGCGTGGTAACGTTTAATGAAAACGCGAACCTGATCTTAATCAAAGCGATTCTAAATTAAATAGCTGTAGCTCAAGGTCTCTGTTTACCTATTTTAGAAAACACGCAATGTTTTGCGATGCAATTTGCATTTGCTGTGTCTGATAGTGAAAATCTCCCTCGACTTAGAATGCGTCAATGCACGACAGAAAGCGTTGTTCTTAATTTTTTTGAATTCTTTTTGGAGGAGCAAAATATTCTGAAAATTGATGACTGATAATTACTACTTCAAAATATTCTTAAAACATTTGAAGTTCCTAAAATGTATAAAACTTTGAAAAATGAATTATTATTCTATCATCTTTTCTTATTCGTTGTTAGATCTCTTTTAGTTGGTTAAAATGCATCTTATTTTTGATTTATTAATTAGCTTGATCGAGAAACGATGAACTAATTGTCGCTAATTATGTCGAATTCATTATTGATGCCTAGGTTGTTTCACTTAACACTATTAACGGTCGTTTAAGAGATCGATCGTAAGATCGTTATTGCGCGCGATAATTGTCGCTAAAATATTTGACCCACATGTTACGTCATTGGTAATTCACATTCTGTTTAGCTTCTTCTTGCTGGATTTTTATTTGCGCTCGCAATATCAGATTGTTTAACAATGACGCGGCTCCTATCAAAGAGATCGTGAAATGATAAAGATTCAAACTATCAGCCCAAAACTTTACCAGAGCGATTATTTGATATTAATTAATGTATAGTTCCATAATTTTTTAAATTTATATGATGTTAAATGAAATTATATCAAATATATATTTAAAAAATTATAAAGTCATATTAAATAGTGTTCTCTAATAAACTACACACACACACACACA
>NJRL01000535.1:81579-91685 GCA_003063815.1 Aphaenogaster rudis
TTGTGCCTCTTCTTAATTTGACCCCCTTTAAATTGATGAGGAAGCACTGTGCAAATTTCTAATTTGTACACTTTTTTTATTGGTGTCGCGAGAATATCTTCTTGGAAAGGGGACGAGATGCAAAACCGTGAGAACTCGTATCGCGTGTCGTATCACCGGGAGGTGCGTTTCAAACAAAAACGATCGATCTTGTCCCATTATATCAACGAGAGGATATCGCGGCCGGGAGCGCCAGGACTTCCCGGCATCGCCTTTTCCCTCGCCCTCGCCCTTGGGCCACGACCATATATGAAACGTTGGGCAATCCCGTCGGACGTGGGTGGTGCGGCGCGGCTACGGGATACCGTTATACGTTACACCCACCTTTATTCTATAATATAGATCAGAGCCGAACGAGAGATCCGCGGCCGCGCGCGCATAAACCCTCTTATATCATCGTCCTCCGTGCGGCGCATTGAACGTTTCATTACCTATGCTTTACATAAGCCGCACCGACGGCGGGAGAGGAACGCGCCTCGGCCCTCTCTTCCAGAGAGACTCTCTTAAGGCCCGACAGAACTCTCTTCCTCGCGCCTTCTCGCGCAAAATCAGCTTCCAGCGACGGGTTCGAGCCGGACCTTGTCGCGAGTGACATCACGCGTGTTTGAGTTTGACATTTGTACCACTCGGAAAGAATCTGGAATGCATTACTCACGTGTGTTTATTTAATAAAATTTAGGCGGAACGTGTATTTCGTCACAATTGCTTTATTCGTGAGACGAGTTATGTCATGCCGTTTCAAAAGGATAATTAATCGCGGTCTTAACGGCGCTGAAATCACTATTACAACTTAATTTAGGAATTTTTTGAATTATTTATGATTGAAAAAATCCAAAATAAATTTAAAAAGAATTTAGAATTGCCTTGAAAAATTAAGGCGTTATAATAAGATAATAAGACGATGTGATTTGTGCAAAAAGAAAGTTAAATGTAAGCCTAACTTATAGTTCAGCAAAGAAAGAAGAATCGTAAGCGTAGCGAACCATAATTTACGCGTTTCCGCATCTAATCAGGTAGCACATTTGAAATTAAAAGCATTGAGAACGACGGCTTTTCCGGCGTCGCGGGAAGCGAGGGTCGCGCGCACTCCCGGACGGGAGAAATAAACGAGGGAACGATTTGCATAACGTTATTAACGTTTGTTCATCTCGAGGACGCGCGAGTCTATCGCTCGTTCGCTCGCTCGCGCTCGCTTGCTATGCTCCGTATGCTATGCGAGATGCTCGGCCTACGATCGGCCGAGTAGCGCTGAATCATAGGATAAACATAGTCGAGACTCCGTGCTCTCTTCCTGAACTTTGCATGCATGGTTACGATGCAACGTCGCGGTAAACGTCCGACACGGCGGCGGTTTCCAGCGGTTAACGAACGCGTTTCCGCGGGACAATTCCATGCGGCCGATCGATCCCGATCTCTCTCTCTTTTTCTTTCTCTCTTCCTTTCTCCTTTCTCCTCTGGCAACGTGCCGCGGACACGCGTATCGCAGGAAGGAAAAGTCTCCCGCGGACGACATATAAATTAGGGTCATCTCCGGCTACCGGTTCGGTAGCCGAGCTTTCCATCGACCTTTAAATTTCTGTCAGCTTCCTCGTAAAGTTCTTCGTGAAACACCTTTCGTTAAAGGCATATAAAACTATATTGCCGTGTCATTATCATCTATCTATATTCATTAAGGAATAAATTAAGAAGCGAGAGTAAACTATAAATAAACTTCATGCGTACAAAGGAAATCTCTTGCGCTTCTTACGCGGAATTTCTGTGCATATAGAATGTTTAGTTTTTTTAAAATTAAGTATTTGTTATTCCTGTTTCGTCTTATACTTTCTTACATTCCCTCCCGAGAGCTCTACGATCTTGTTATTATTGTACTCGCAAGTAAAAGCGGAACATCATTGAGTATCTGTTTAACATGTTAGAAGTAAAAGTAAATAAATTGTCTATATAGTTTAGTTCGATATGCTGATCCGACCAATAATATAATAATTTCGAGAAAGCTAGGAAAAGAGTTGGGGAAATACGTGTTTCAAACACTGTTTCAAACACGAAAGTATCAGTAACAGGACGTCAATTTCCATTCACGTGTGTGCCATGCTCACACGCGCGCGTTTCGCGCACCCACGTCCACGTGTAACGCGTGGAGTTCGCGTTTGCGCGTGTTTTGTTAGTTTTTTTCCTCGCCGCGAGAGAAAGTGCTGAGCGACACCTTTTCCCATGCAATTAAGCTCGCAGGAGGCCAGGCGAGGCGCTCGGCAGGCGATATCCGCGTTCAAAGCTTCATTCGCGACCTGTCGTTGAAATCACTCGAGCGCGCGATGCGTGCCTCGCGATTGTCATACAGATAATTCTAAATTCTTGGATTCCGCGTTTCAATACTACTCAATACTACTACTATCGCGATACTGATCTTAAAACGTGGAAATATGTATGACCTATATTTGTAGTCGTTAAATGAATCTCTTTAATTTTTATTTCACGTAAAGATACATATAATTTATCGCACTTATTAATTTATTATTTATTAAATTTACACATATTTTTTTCTAAATCTGATAAATTTTTCTCTAAAGATTTTTAAAAGTAATAACACTTTAATTTTTAAAATATCTTTTTATTTATTATCTATATTTATTATATTTTTATATAATCAATACAAGAGGATAAGTCATGTATTGTAATACAGTATCCCGTTTTTACCCCAGATATAGGTGTATAGATATTACAGAAGTTCTGAGTGCACTTGGAATTTTTTTCAAACATATATTTTCAATTTGAGGTATCATATAAAATTTAATCTGGCAAAAATGAGTTAGTCTGTAGAGGCCCACCACCACCTCCGCCGATTCTAATCGGCGGTCCTCTTTTCTTTGTGTATGTGCTCGTCTCTTATTACTCTTATATTCGACACTTATTGAAAGAATGAAATTTCTATTTCTGCGGCAATAAATGAAACTAAGGAAAACGCGAATAAGTAACTTTATCTTTTTATAAGACTGTTCCGCTTTTACCGAATATTATTGCAATTAAATATATTGTCGCGACCGCCGCACGACCGCGCACACTGTGCACACTGTGCACTGTACACATCACTTTTGTAAAATTGTACAAAGTAAAGTGTACGAAATTAATCTCTATCTTAAATAAAATCACCGTTTATGCATGTATTTTACTACTGTAAAATTTAAATAAAATTAAAAAATTAATTTCGATGTGGATCCCCAGTGTACCTAGAAATAGATTTTTAAAAGAAACTACACTGCAAATCCAAGCGTGTTATTTTTACACGCATAAACATTTAAAAATGACTCATTTGACTGAAGCTCTTTTTACATGTTTCTTGCCGTTTTAGGTTACGTCATTTAACACGTTTAATCGTATTAAATAAACAATTAATACATTTAAACGTGTTAAATGGCATGATTTAAAACGGTAAGAAATGCGTAAGAAGAGCTTCAGCTAAAATAACACGCTTGGATTTGCAGTGTAAGGATTAAAATAAAACTAATATATATATTCATAATCATATTAGCAGTTGCCAAAAATAGACAAACTTGTAAACTGGACCTACCAAGTTAATAATTGATATTTATCTATAAATATCGTTCTATCCATATTCATACTACTATTAAGTGTCATTATCATGAAAATAAAACTGATACTATTATTAATATTAATAGAAGAACATGCCATAAAAAAGAAAATCTTTTAGAATACATTTTTTACTTTACTTCGCGACTCAATTATAGAACGCGAGTGGTAGTCGTCCTTGATTCGATGCGAAAATGACATGGCGATTTGATATGAGGTTGCTCTTTCCCGTCGTTAGGTTTTTACACCCTTGGAGTACTGGGCAACCCATCCCCCAATTTGCGCGTATGCGCTTTACCACATCAAAGCCATTGAGCTTCCGGGAATCGCCTGGAAAATCAGGGTTTAATTTCAGTTCTGCAAAGGGAATCTCAAACATTCAACGGGACACCGAACTAGGCGTCGCGGATGGATCCCATGGGAACCAACGAGAAATATGTCTTCACGATGACTCCCCGTCGGTACGAACGCGTGCATCCACCTGACGCGAGGGACAGTGATGAAGCCCCTTCGCCAAGGCAGCGAATCCCGCCCGAGAACGTGGAAAGAAAAGCCATGCGATAGCTTTAAAAATTCACTTAATACTTGTCATGGTGTGTCTGTGAAGATGGCACGACACTCCACACGGAGAAAATTTTATATTAAAAATTACTATGTATGGCAGTAGCCGTGGACCATTGCTGGAATTATAAAAATTTTTACTATGTTATTATATTAATAATTATTAAACTCTTTTGTGAAAACATAGTAAAAATTTTTATAATTCCAGCATGGTCCACGGCTACTGCTATACATAGTAATTTTTAATATAAAATTTTCTCCGTGCACGAATTTCAAAAAAATACTAAAAAGTCTTATAGCACTCTTTATTGACCTAGTTTACACCGTGCGTTTAGGCCGCGGCCTATACCCCAAATTCGACCTAAATTATTTAGGCCAATCGCTGTAAACACTAATTTAGGTCGAATTTGGGGTATAGACCGCGGCCTAAACGCACGGTGTATACGTAGCCATTGTTCTACCGTTCCTGATAAACATTAAAAAGCGTTCCGTATTCCTTATATTAAAAAATCAAAATTGAAAAAATGTGCTAACTTCACGTTCTAGCACGACGTTCTAAACCCTCCCCTCTAAAGTACTAAAACGCGTTGAATATTATTATTTTTGACAACTATTCCCGATAGTCCTGTTCCGCTTTCACACATATGTACAATTTTAGATCGATATTCCACATATTAACAATTTTTAAACAATTTTTGATATACGCGCCCAGCACGACACTCGGCGAAAGTATGTCGTGCTGTCGACTTCCTGCACTTCTGACTGTTGTTCTAGCTTGTTCTACTCGAGTTCCATACAATTTAACCGTTGACAGCCATTGTTCCGCCGTATAACCATTTTTTAATTAATTTTAACTTTTGGCGCCAGCGCGACACTCGGCGAAAGTATGTCGTGCTGCCAACAGGAACGGTAGAATAATGAAGAGTGCTATAAGAACTCTTAGTATTTTTTTGAAATTTGTAGAGTGTCGTACCAACTTCACAGATACTGTCGTGGTAGTGTTTCGTAGGATAATGACGCACACTGAGCGGCTCGTGCCGTTACTTCTTCGATCGAGTGTCACCGTAAAAATGGCACGGCAAGGTGTCCGCAATAATATACATAATGACGTGGTCTACGCAGCAAGTAAACAAATAAACGCTCGAGCTCCGTATATACCGCGTCCAAACCATGTGACAACGAAATATTTAAGTATTACAAAATAAATAATAATGTGTGATGAAATGTTTAATTTTTAATTTAAAATTAAAATGTTTAATTTTTATTTAAAATTCAATGGATTCATGGATTACTGTTGCTTTTATATGTTAGTCTTTATTTTATGAACCCGTTTACATCTAATTAAACACTTTATTTCGCTCGATTAAGATTGTTTAAAAAAATAACCGGAATTATTGTCGCTTAAATTCTAATTTGGTGTGACTGCCATCTGATCGATATGTATATTTATGCAAATTTTAAATATTACACGTAGATTATTTAAGCCTTTTTAAAAATAAAATTTTGAATTCCTTATAAATTACTGTATTTAAAAAATATCATTAGATGAGTCTCTGCTTTGAGTCTCGCTGGGAGAGACAATTGGTCTGTTCTTCATCGCTGCACTTCTGTAAAGACAGAATTTTTTTTCGATACCGCTTTTCAGGGAATCTAACAAGCATAATTGAACATCTAAGTGACATCGCGCGCGCACGCGCGCGCGAGATAAGAACCGAAAAATTGACTCGCGCATCGTCAGTTCCATTATGCAAAAGTGTTCCGATAGGAACTAAAGGCTTGAGTCAAGATCAGTGAAAACGCTAATTACCACGGAGAAATCATTAATTATGTCGTTGCCGCTCTCCTCTCCCTTTTTTTCTACGTGACTCCGTTTCTGTCTGGCTTCCTCTCTTTCCCTCTTCGCCCCACGTCCTTCTGTCTTTCGCTTGCATTCTTCCGCGATGCTAACTATGTGAAGTACTCCCACGACACAAGAATGCTGCTTCAAGATCACGGACTTACGGTCGTGCCAGTCGACGACTCTCTTAATTATTCCCAACGTTTTCCTCTTCGCTTCCACCTTCACGACTTTGCTTCCCGTGCTGCTGTTCAAGATGAAATATCAAAGCGTGCACAGTTACTTGTAAAATAGAAAATCCAGTTACAGATAATGATACTTGAATTTTGATGCAGGTACCGATGTGGAAGTTTATATAGATTCAGCGAAGTTGCATTATTTTATGAAAAATTGAGATATTTAATAATTCCAGACTAATATAAACATTGTTAAATAATTACGTTAGAAATGCTAATAATTGTTAATAAATACGTACGGATTATTTTTTTATTAGTTAGTAATAGCGATAGTGTCAAAAACAATAATTAATAAAGTTTTATTTTAAGCTTTATTTTATGCAAGATACGCAAGATATGTATGGAGAAAGAGCCAATTTGCCTATAATTATTTTAGTAACTACATTGTTATATTTACATATTGTGATAATTACAAAGAGATATCAAATAAAGTGCAATACTCACGTGCGATATCTTTTTTATATTTTAAGGGGGAACCGGAAGTTTGCATGGTCAAATTGAAGGCGAACTTTGCGAATTTATTTCAGGAAAAGAAATAAATGGACACAGTTCCGTTTAGGTGATATTTACTATTATGTTTGAGATAGAACATTAATTTGTAATACAAAATTTATTAAAAATATAAGAATTTTCTGTTGGGTCCGAAAACAGCATTTTTCAAAGATTTTGCCAGGGTTACTCGAAAACCAAGCTAGATATCGACTTAAGCTTTATAGAAGTTATTTATCGTACATATTTTTATTGATTCAACCTACAATAGAGTTTATAAAAATTGTTTTGTTTCCGTTATTGTTATAAATAACGTTTTAGAGTTTTACGTTTATATTATTACCATTTTGTAATAACATTTTTTTAATAGTCTGTTTTAAGTTTAATCTGTAGAGCAAAATATCTTGAGCAAAACTAGACCACAAAATAACAGATTGTTTCCTTAGAAGTCATGGAATCATGGCAAAACGTAAGGCACTTGAAATTTTCGGGCCTGTTTTTAATAACAGAAAACTCCTATATTTTTAATAAACTATTAATTTTCTATATTTCAAACATAGTAGTAAATAACGCTTAAACGAAGAAACATATCCATTTATTCCTTTTCCTAAAATAAATTCGCAAATTTCGCCTTCAATGTGACCATGCAAGTCAATCTCCCCGTAACAAGAGTCCTTGTTCGAGCGGTTTTTAAGCGGGCCCAAACGCAGGGTCGTCGCCTCGCGGAATCGAGTTCGCAGCCAGTGAAATCTCCGGATCGAAAGCGATTATATTTATGCCAGGTGGAAATTTAAAAAAGAAAAGCATGAGAAGCGTGCTCGCTTAACTGTCGCCGTTATCTTGCGCCGCAGATCGTGCCGCTATTAGCTGTAATACAGTGACTTTCAAATAACATACCACGCGGACCCAGCACCGTGTCACACTTCTCCTCGGGGGGTGACGCAAAGACGGGCGGTTAAGGCAATGTAATATTAGCACAGTGTTACCCCTTTTCTACTTCCGTACTATCTTCTACTTTCCAAGAAATCCGTTTTTTTACGAACGCGAGGTAGATTCCTTTTATGCTGCTTACACTTCTTACTTTCCGCTAACTGCTTCCAGGCTAGGAATGAATTTATCTCTTTTATCGTGCGAACATCGAAGAGTATTACTCAGCGTATAGTTTTACCTTCCTTGCACGAGAGACTCATTTTCTTGTTACAAATGTAAAGAAAATTTCTTTCGTGCGAGTTACTTTTCCCATTTTTTGTGATTTTCTTTTTACGTGTATAGAGTTGTATTTTCTATTGTGTGAACACTGGAAAGTGGCTTAGTGAACACTTCCTAATTAGTATTTGCGCTCAATGAAGCTTCACGAGGCGTCACTTCATTGAATTGCTTGTTATCTTGACGATCTCCTTCGCTAAAAACTCGCGCTTTCCTTCTTCAAGTCGTGATCGAGTTTCGGTGACATCTTCCTTTCGCCGGCTCCATCTCTATTTTTTCCTTGTTAATCCGTATGTTAAAAAACGAGTAGGTTGATGAATAGGATCGTTCCTATCAGCATGGAGAAATCCAGGGTAATGATGATCGTGCGGGAAGCTGCGATATCAAGGCGATCATTGTGCGAGCTTTCGCGAAGGCGCAACACGGATTTCGACGGAAGTCAATTAAAGTAAAATCTAATCCGTACAGAGTACGTATGTATTCGCAGTATTATACTGATCTCATAAGATCCCTTATATCGAAATCTGAAAATGAAAAAATCGTTTAGGAATTATTCTTTTCACTTTCCTCATATACGTGTGTATGTATTTTTTATTTATGTTTATCATTTTTTATATTCATCTTTAGACATCGTGCCGCCGTGTTATAATTAATGTTAAAATTAATCTTGATAATTAAGAACGTCATATTACGTTAAATAATGACGTATTATAAATAATTCTAATTTTGCATTTTTAACAAATTTTTTATTGTGATTACTCATATGTAATGCGGTACCCCGATACATTTATAGTATAACGATCGAAACGGCGATGGAAGTTAAAGGAGAATGCTCTTTTCCGCGATCTAGGATCGAACGACGAGGTATCGTTCTCGTCCTTTTGCATCACCTGCCTAAGAACATAGCGTATCCTGAACATCCCAGCAATTGGCGATGCACTCGAGAAAGGGTCATCCTGTCGTTCTTCATGGGTAGATGTGTGCGCCTCTTCTTCCATCTCTTCTTTTTTCTTCTACCGCTCATCTTCCTCTTTCTCTTCCTCTCAAGTCCACTGACCGAGACTCGCCGCGCTGTAAAGTCGTAGAAAAAGTCTCGATCGTAAAACCCGCCTCGCTTCCGCACTTCGCGCTACCTTCGCCGCTCGCGATTAGACTCGCGGCCGCGGTGCTTCGCGGAAATCCGCAACTGGACAATGGAAATTTCAGGAATTTCTTAATTCGATTGATAGGCGGTACGCGGAAGATTCTATGTCGAAGCTAATCATGTAGCTGTGTAACGAAATGATGTGGGATAAAAAGAGATATTCGTGCATAAATTGAGATTTCTTTGTCACACATACATTTCTTCTATATAACTACCTTTTAATAATAATTAACAAGTGTTTGAGCTCTTGCAAGTATTAAAATTAATTATATTTAACGAATATTTGTAACTACGTGTTTTTATAAATACACGGAAAAAATGGTTTTGCTGAAATGTATAAAAATTTAGCCAGATACAGATCTGAAAATAATTTTATTGGGTCATCAAAATTATGTAGGACGCCCAAGATAGTTGCTAGAATATTAAAACTTTTTGCAGCATTATCATCATATTTGAGTGTCCTACATAATTACTTTTGATGATCTAACAAAATTATTTTCAGATCTGTATCTGGCCAAATTTTTAGATATTTCAGTAAAACCGTTCTTTCCGTGTATCTAAAATAACACTTTATTTTATATATTTTATATGTTTTAAATAACACATATTACACAGGACCACAATTTTTTTTAATTGACACAAACTAGACCACGTGTACTATACGTATTTTGGGTCGCTGAAGTCGAATCCGTTGGCCGTTTTTGTCCACCACGTCTAAGTTTTTTGTAAATTGCCAAGAAATATATTAAATCACTTAAAATTTTTAACCATAACTGACAAATTCCTTTTAAGGGTTAAAAGTCCTAACAATATACTTAATTTTTATTGCAATAAAACTTCTCCAACATGTCACATACTGTAGTTATAATATTCACTAAAATAGCCCTTTTTTGCAACTTTAACTGCAATTAACTCTAAATTGTGACGTGATAGAGCAATTTGGCCAGCGGCATTGTTTTTTGCGACCCAAAATCTATAAGAATCACCTACTCTGATCCCAGTTGATTTT
>NJRL01000535.1:95646-135568 GCA_003063815.1 Aphaenogaster rudis
CAACATTGAGACTCTGGCTAGGGACAACCAAGGCCTAGGCATCAAAACGGCTTTACCAGGAGTCATGTCTAATGATAATCCAAATATATTCCAAATTTGGTCCAAATCGGTGAGCGCAAGCAGTGTGTGGTCTGGTCGTTAGATCTTTTACGACTTATCAACATACATGACACGTGACCTACTTCGAAAAGACAACAAATTTCAATTTCACGTCAGAAGATTAGAATCTCGAGTCAGATATACAGATCACAATGAAAGCCTTTGTCTAGTCATACGATAAGTATCAAAGTGTGTCACCGCTCTATTATCTACGCGCACGGCTGCGAATGAAGCGTTAAGAATCAGATTCTTTTTTTTTCTTTTCGGCGCGGATCTGGAATCGGGATTCGAGCTGCCCTAAATCGGGGCCCGAATCGTTGAACCGAAACGCCGGAAGCGGTCACCGGTTTATCGGGGGACCGTGCGACCGCGCGCGAACCGCCAGGAATTTGGTCGGCGGAAACGTCGAGGCCGATAAGCCGCGTGGGCTATCATCGAGGAGTACGTTCCACCGCGCTCGGCGGTGGCACCGCGGCTAAGAAGAAGGGCATCGCGGACGGAGAGAAGGGGGCCCGCGAGGTGGTACGGGCACCTTTCTCGCGCGCCGTGGAATGGCAAAAAAGAGAGGAGACCCTGTGACGTCACGCGGCTTGCGCGGCGGTGCCGCTAGCCTCTCACTTGGTCGCCGACGTTCGGCCCGCTCGGTTCATCGCGCTCGTTGCGGCTCCGTTCGTCTCCGCTCCGCCATTCGATCCCAGCCCGTCGCGGTCGCCCACGCGACCTTTCGCACGGTTACCGCTCTCGTAAGAAAGAAGAACGAACAACGGGAGAGAACGACGAAAACGGACAGTCCGATCTTCGACTTGACGCGACGACCGGCGTCGCGACTCGCGTTTCGGTCCTTCGTACTCGAGGAACGGGAGTGACATCAACGGGAACGGCGGTTGTGCGATTACGCGGTGACACGGATCGCGAGCGCGGTCCCGGATAGCGCGCGAGTTCCGCTCCGCATTTGGTGGTGAAGAGTTTTTGTATTATTTCGTTTCTTGATTGTGCCACACGACACTCTGGATATGATACCGGACGGATTAAGCCGCCGTTGGGGGTAAGTGCCCTTTAATCTTTCCTGCCGCGCGATCGTAGAACGGACCGGCGTAGATCGCTGCTCTTCGCGCGATCGTAGAATGTGTTGGAACTTCGCCGGAGGTTCGTTGTCCTCGAATGTTGCTTTTCGGAGCGCCAATTATCGGCGCGCGCGAAAAATTTCGCGGTGCTCCGAATATTTTATTACGTTTCTCTCAGATATGTAATATCTATTTAGACACGTAATACTTGTTTCTTAAAACTGAAATCCTTGCGAATTAAAAAGATTTGTCAATTGAAATATTCACAATGTATATAGAGGAGTATACTTTCATCGTTAGTTCTTACTATGTTTTAATTTTCGATAATCTTGTCAACATGCTGTCTACATTCTGCATATGAAGATCCGGGGGGTAAAACAAGGAATGTCAGTTTTATACTTTTGAGTAAAATGAATTTTAAAGTTTGCTATTTCCCCTATACCCGAATGTTCTACCTTCATTTTTTCACTGATTAATACAGTTTTTAATCCAAGATGTATATTGTAGTATCATTGATGTTTGTACACGGAGAAAATTTTATATTAAAAATTACTATGTATGGAAGTAGCCGTGGACACCATGCTGGAATTATAAAAATTTTTACTATGTTTTCACAAAAGAGTTTAATAATTATTAATATAATAACATATATATATAGTAAAAATTTTTATAATTCCAGCAATGGTCCGCGGCTACTGCCATACATAGTAATTTTTTATATAAAATTTTCTCCGTGTAGTATCTCTTAAACGCTACAAAATGACGTGCGCGCGCGACCATATCTTATTTTTAATAAAACTGACATTCCTTGTTTTCCCCCCTGGGTCTTCGTATATTATAAACTAAAGTTATTTTTTTCGTATTGCTATTATATGTTTATTTAAATTCTATATTTTATAAAATTTAACAACGTATGAAAATTTTATTTATAATTAATTCCATTTTTTACTGTTAGAACCATTTGGTTAATATAAATGTAAATTCAATAACTGATGATTTTAATTATATGAATTTATTTATATGGATTTATTATGATAATCGAAATATTATTGAAGTAAAAAATTATATACTGGAGTTTTCGTGTTTGAAGTGAATAAAATTTGCGAATAAAATTTACCATAAGTTTATTTTATGAAGAGTGTCACAAGAGAGACTATTATAAAAGAAACTTATAGAATTTTTTGAACTAGTTTTTATAACCGCCGACTGTCTTATCATCATTGCAAATGTTCCATTATAATGGCACTGTCAGACTGAAGTAAATTGCTACTTGTCGCAGTCGTCGTAATTTATTTCGGTCGACAGTAACAACATTTTATGCAGCTGTTCTAATTGTGAAATCTTGGAGATCGAAATTCAAAGCATGAGAGATGAATCGCGAAACGATGAAGGTATACGTTATATCGCACTTGACTCAGTCTTGAAGTGATTTTCGAATCTTCGATGAACTTCCTTGTCAAAAGCGTATTGTACATCGGTAGAGTTATTACCTGCAAATAATGGGACCTAACAGGTGTAAGAACTATTATTTCCAATTACTTTAATTATGTCCGATAATGAGAACGTTCATTATTGGAGCCTTTAATTATCAGAACTATACTCTTTATCCCGTAATCTTCTCAAACGATGCTACTGTTTTATATTGTTTAGAAAATATTAATAATTATATTCCGAACAATACTTCTGAAATATAATAAGATTTCTTTTGCAAATAAAAAGTCGGCAAGATGATCGAAGTTAAATAGGACTTTATGGTGGATCCTTTATGAGGACTACATGCTAGTTTCGTTGATTAAAATTACTTTAGGAGTTTTTTATACTCGTTCATACTATATTATTCGCGTGTATAAGCCAATCATTAAATAGTGCTCGTGCCAGTCATTTTGCAAAACATTCATCGCGCCGGAGAAACGCGGCCACTTATTCCCTGTTGTATATGGCGTGTCCTCTTAAAAACGATATTAAAGCTATATATTAATAGCTAAAAGGTTTTATTCTCTACACATAATTTACATCTAAATCTACATATAATTTATAAGAATCTTTTGCAACAACGATATTAAATAAACTACTTAGCTTCATTGCGTCGTAAAAAATTAAAATTGGTAAGATAAATTATTAATATATTAATTAAACACACTTATATAACAATATATTACAATCAGTATATGATAAATAAATATGTAGTTTAAATAAAGTTAATATTTAAATATCAATTTTAAATTATTTAAGTGAATATGTTAATTTGATACATGAAAATTACAGCCGCGTATTATTTTAATAACTTAATAATTAAAATAATTTGAGATTAAATATTTACGTGAAATAATTAACATGTCTAAAAAGCTGGTAACGAATTTGGAAATTATTTGGGGTCTGTGTGTATACTCCGGTGAGTTATCTTTGCAATTCCTCCAGGCGTTTAACGATCCATGACAAAATTCCATTTCTACGGATCAGGAGTAAGTACAATAATTGTCTTTTCACAAAGAAACGAGGGATGATGAAAGACATCGTGAGTGCACCGTGATTTTTCTCGAAATGAACGTCGGTGCATCCCGCGTGCGCGAGAAAGCGACGAAACTCCTTGATTGGACTTGGTAAATGAACTCGTAAATAAACTTTCAGTACAGTCGTTAAATTTGTGGGTCATTATTCTTCTTCGAGGAGTATCCTCGGTTCATCCGGCTTCCGCTTGTCCTTGATACAGTTCGTAGCGCATGTCAGAACTTTGTCGTAAATTTAGGTTGTAATTATGTGCGTTAGCTTCATTGTTCTAATTCTCGCTTCTAGCGATCGATATTTCCGAAGGTTTCATTGCAAAAGCTGCGGGCGATAATAGTTTTCTCGCTTTTCTCCGTTGACACTCAATTCGTAACACTGACTGTTACTCTTTCTCTAGTGTAAGATCGATTCAAGCAAGCAATAAATATTAGAAATTCTTGTGTTTATTTATCTATAGATTCTCTTCATTAATGATACAATATACATAATTTGACTTTGTTGCGAACATAAATTTAATTTTTCTAAAGGGAGCTCGTCGATCTCAAATTGGTATTACGAATTGAGGATAAATTTCAATTTGAAAAAATTAACAAATTTTTAATTAGGAAGAAGAAGACTTCAACAGTTCTAATATCTTTCCTTTTCGTATATCATTGTTATAAAAAACGACTGCGGAAGATTGACATAGCCGATTTCAACGTTTTATTCACGACTTTCGTTATTTCATAATAAGTCTTATGAGTCCTTAATCTTTAGTTTAATTGTGCTACGTGAATTGAATGCCACTGTGAGAGTTAAATACATACTATCGGCATAATATATTCTATTTTGTCATGCACGAGGGAGTCGTGACTTTCTGAAAAATCACGATCTGAGGGGATTGGCCTTTCAAGGTGGCCGCGTGAGACGAATATGCGTAGGTCCGAAACAAATCGTTCGGTATCCTCTTCGAAATATATCAAACGCGGGCGTGTACCGGCGTCTGTAATCCTCGGAACCGGGATTACGGAACCGCGAATGGCCACGTAGAGAAATGTAATTGAAAACGCTTACCCCTTTTACCGTCGTGATGCGGATAATCGTCGATCCCGCGCCACTCGGTGGCATCGCGCGAGAACGTTTATGTAAGCCTCGCGCTCTCAAAGAGCGCGAATGCCCGCGGGATACCCCGCGAATATCTCGCAATCGCCTTTTCACGGCGAATAAAGCTGGCAGGCCGCGCACCGGAGTAGTATCCAAGTGTATGTCCAGTTCCAGTAAACATCCCGACTTTTCTGCCGTCGTCAAGCGGACCAACCTCCGTGCTACGGGGTTCGTGATACGAATAAATACCTCGTGGAATATAGAGCCCAGTTTCTAAGCCTTATTCCAAGAAACGTGACCGGTGTATGGTACATAGATATGGTATATAGACTCAATAATGTTCAGAAACACACGACGCTTCGCGTAGTGGACTCGCGTTGCTCGATCGTGCGCCTCTTTTTTTTTTGTAACGTAATGTATATAATTATCGCAGACGGACTAGACGAGATAAACATCGGCGAGGATAAAGTCCTTCTCTTCTTCTTTCCGTGCACGTGCATCTTTTGCCAAGGCAGTGTGATATATCGATGTAAAAGCGCGATTTTTGTTTGGGTATTTCCATTAAATTTATCTTACGCTTAATAAGACATTTAACCTTTTAGCTGCGACATGCGAAGTTTTTTTAAAAATGTTTAGCAAACAAGACAAAAATGCATTGTATTTATGATATACCATCTTGAGTTATCATTCTATATTAATCAGCATGAAATAACAATTGTGATAAATTAACAAAAAGAAATTTATTGTTTACTTAGAGTGGACGTATATAACGATGCTTGTACTTAATAACTTACACGGATATGCACTTCTCAATAAGATTTTAATGCACTTTTCTTCGTATAGTTACATAAGAAATATTTGTCGTCAAGAAAGTTAAAAACAAGAAACTTTCTTTGCATAAGTTAGCATAAGAAAAAAGACGGTATGACATTTATAACGTGTATTTGCATCGATTGTTACATAAGTCTTCAGATTTCGATTTTCGAAGCTCTACCCGCGTATCGGAGCCAGTTACGTTTTCCTCGAGTCACGGTCGATTATTATATTACAGTTACGGGTCAGCGGGGCCGTAATAACGGCAGGCATATAATTTAGAGTGTTTCGTCAAGAATAAGGGGGTCGTTCTTAGCCGATCGCGAGCGAAACGGCCGGTCGGGACGGATTGTCGCCGATCGCGCCGGCAAAACCGATTCGCATGAGCGACAGAGATTATACAGACCGCGGCGTGCTGTTCCGTTCTTATTTATTGGATCGGAACGCTGCGGCGGAGTCCGATCGATCGGAGCGTGCGGGAAACAGGAACAAAAAGGAGTGTCGATCGATTTGCATCGAGACTTCTTTTCTCGCGGCGCTTGCGCGCGCGCGCCAGCCAGCCGGCGATTTATTATCGCGCGGCGGACGCTCATTAGACGCACGTTTCTCTCTTGTCTTCGGGCGAAGCTCATTAGTCCGTGAGTACGTTGATAGTCGGCCCTCTCGCGACGCGGAGCCGATAGCGATTAATAAACGATGCTGGATTACGCAGCAGATCATTGGATTAATAAGCGTCCGTTGACCGGACGCAGGCAGCATGGCTTCGCGCAAACGCTTGATTTCTCCGCGAAGGCGTCAGAATGACGAGCAACTACTTGGCGATCACAAAACCTTGCATTTTAGTAGCTATTAATTTACTATGTGCATATGCTATTCTACAGCTTATCTCTTTCTCTCCCTGAAAGCAGTGTATATAATTAAATATCAAATAAAAGTGTAGACTGCCGTTGGAATTTTTATATAACTGATTATATAAAGTATAATTAAATACAGTATACATACGTAAATGGAGAGAAAAGATAAGTCGTTTTTGCACATTTTCTTTAATAGCGGATTTTTTGACCAGTTTGAAGTTGATTTATCCTCGGCGGAAATGTCAAAGCATTCACTCATTGCTTTCAGCATAATTTATGATTGAAAATAAGGATTTTCTCTTTGGTACTTAAAGAGAGCAAATAAATGACAAAATCGTATGCTTCGCTTAATTTTATGTGGACTTTTCTTTATCAGAATATTGAGACTTAATTGTAAGGATATACAATGTTGAGAGTTAGAAAGTTACATTGAATGCTAATCTCTCGCGATGTTTTCAAAGAAAAATCAACTCCACATTGGCAAAGATACGTTGTACATAGGATTTTGTAACTTCCTTACATTTCACATGTCAAATCGAACAGTTTAGCATTTTTGTCCACGTATCACGGCAGAGCAATTCCGACTACGAGCATGTTTGCGAATGTTTAGCGGGAATAATAGCGAGGGCCTCGCGTCTCTTTGTGAAAGCGAACCGGATCTCGTTAGTAATTCGCGTTTTACGCCCGCGACGTGATGTATCGTTCTGGATTATCACTGACTGCCGGCGAATGTATAATACCGGTATGGTACCGTCCGTAGAGAGCCCTTCGTTCTGTATGTTAATGCGTACATGAATAAACCAAGGGAAGCCGATACTCTGTTTAAACATCAGGCTTGTCCTAGGTTTGCTTCGCTCGGACGTTTCGTGTGGCGCATATGCAGAGTCGTCGTATTTATAGTTGTCATCAATGGTAATCAACAGAAATAATCTCGTGGATCGGCAGTGATGTCAACGGATCGTCAGATTTGTGACGCAATTGCATTTTACTCATTAATTATCAAAAAGTGAAAAAGATGCCGTTGGCGTCGAGACGTCGTAAATAGAAATCCGAGCTTTTATTTCCATTGCGGAAAAATACCGCATTTGAATATCACTGCTCGACGGAATAAAACTAGCATAGATAGACATTGATTCATTAATCACTTGGAACATAATTGCTTTATTAGAATGAAATTAGCATTACAAACGAATATTTAATATGTCATATTTACATACGTTAATTCTTAGCGCACGGATTAATAATGATTCGTTTCTAACAATGTAATATAATTGCGAGAATAAATTTAATTTTTTTGGCTTGTATTAACAACAATAATATAATGAAGTAATAAGTCAATAAACGAGCAAGATGGGTGTTAGTTTCCTTAAATTTCCTTAAGTTTCCTAAAAACTAACACCTATCTTGTTCGTTTATTGGCCTATTATCTTATTATATTATTAATTGCAAGATATATGTATAAATCGCCAAATTGTTGAAATTTAATGTAAGCGACTAATCTAAATTCATGACCAATATTTATGCTCGTACAAGTATAACGGAAATATAACGGAACATGATCGAGTGTAAATTAAATTACCATTGATATCGATGCTATCGGTGCATATGCCGTTACAATGTAGACAAAATCACACCGTCATTTATGCAGATAAAGCCGATCCCTCTTCCGTCATACAATCCGTGACGAGCAACCGCGAATTACATCTCGTCGTCTCTCTCGATTCTCTTCAGTCCCGACCGCAAAATGGAACCGAGAAGGAAAAAATACAGCGTCAGTAAAAATGATCGCGGAGAGGATCTTGCGAAATGAAAGACATTGCGGCGGACAGATAGGAAAGGATTTCTAGCTGATCTTACTATCTCGTTTGTTCATATTGTATTACCACGTGCCTTCATAACCGAGCATATGATAGTATTTTCTTGGCCAGCCCAACGGGAACTATATTTTTTTTATCAAAATAATTCCTTCGAGTATTAATTAATTTCTCCGGCGTTAGTTTTTCTTTCGTTTCGTTTGAAACGACACAGTTTTATTTTTTATTTTTATTTTATTTTGTTAATTTATTAGTTATATATTTAGCTACGAGAATGTGACTCTAATGTGGACATTAGAGTCGCAAGCTTCAACGTAGATTACCATAAAACGCATGCGAGGAACGAGAGTGATTTTTAACCGGCAGGAAGCTAAATGCGTGAACTTTCGTAACGAGACAGCGGTGTAGCGAAAACGAAAGCCTCTCCACGGCGACCTGTTCACGAAAATTGCGATTTCTGGCAGCGACTGACGCGGTTACTTCTCCACAGGAGCGTAATATGTAATTATTACGACGTTTCACTCGCGTTTCGCCGGTCCGCACTTGTATCGGTGAAAACACCGGTGGTCGGCGGCCCGCCCTGGATCCGTATTTTTTAAGTGCGACCAACTTTCGTATATGAATTTCAGTTATTTGGTTTGATCGTGAAATGGAACGGTCGACCATGACGGTGCGAGGCGCCATTCGGTCCCCTTCATAATTTCTCCGACCGATCCTGCATCCAAATTATCCCGCTGATTCTCGAAATTGATACAGCTTCCCTCGCTGGGGACCGCTTCTGCTTGATTATTTTATAGCTATATTAAACCCGTTTAATATATTTACGATAAGGTGCTCTTGTAGAATTTAAACGCACGAGAATAGATTTTATCCCTGTGCTTACTTTCTGTTATGTGCCCCGCAATATCTTTATTCTTGCACATTCTGCGGGGACGATTTTAGGATGCCATCTAAAACGTAGGTGACGGCGGTTGTCGAGGGCCGGGCCATCTGGTTTCAGGGTTAACGATACAGCCGGGGTGACCACTATACGGAGCGGATGCGCGTAAATGTCTAGCGAAACGAGCCCGCGCCCGATCGCGTCTCGGGCTATAAAAATTCGAAAGGGGCCATTTCGCCATCTCGCCATCTCGCCATCTCCCGATGGTGGTAGCGCGTGCATCTCGATGCACTTTCGATCGAGGTTAAAACACTTTCGCCGCGGTCGAAATTAAAGAGCACGCGCGCGTGTAAACTGCGCGTGCTGTGTCGGCGTTAACTCGATTGGCTCTCCCGAACACTGGTAGCATGAGAACGGCGGCGAAAGACAATCGTGAAAGCATCCCGGGAAGAGACCTCCCTTCGATTGTCTCCCGTAGAAAGTAAACACGAACGAAGTAAGAGCGCGCCTCTTCTCGAATTCTCCGAACCCTCTTGCCTCCCCGTCTCTCGCGCGAGCGACTGTTGTAGTTCGCACCGGAATTCACGAATTAAGTTTTGTTTTCATGCTCGGCTGCCCCTGCGTGATGGACAGGACCTTTGTAGTTGAATTGAGGCTGAATTCGTGGCCGGAAACAAGCGCGACAGCCACCGCCGAAAACTGTACCATTTCCGGATCCGACTTTCTCCGACATGCATTTGCTCGAACGGTAGATGTCTAACAGCTTTCGAAATGATGAATATATTTACTTCTGATTTTTCATCTTTCTTACTAGATCGATTGTAATTATTGAGATGTTATTGGAGATGTTTGGCTTCAATTAATTATGGATTAATTAATCACAGATATAATAATATACAGAATTTATAACAGGAGAGAGAGAGAATTAATCAAGAAATAGTATAGTCCCTCAAGGATACTGAGTTTTAACGATTAAAGTTTGGTGTTCGTTAAACGTTAATTGAAATCATTATTGTTTCTATTATTTTTATGTTTTAATATGTAGATTTCTGTAGACATTATTTTCTTCGACTCCCCTTATTTTCTATAAAATAAGCTACACATTCTCTTAACTATCAAAATATCGATTCAATTTGGATGCAGGACTACATTCTAATTAAAAACATATAATGCCACTTTCCGTTGGTTCTGGAGAAGCGTGAGGTGCAGTCTTCAAGCGATTCTTATTTTTCATCATCTTCAAAGTAAACGCACGTGTCGGTTGCCTCGAGTGTCAAGCTCGTGTGCCTGTCGTTCTCAAAGTCTTGTCACGAGTCTTTTTTTCTTTTTCTCTATCCATTTCTCTCCGCATTTGAATTTCTCCTTCGTCCTCTCTCTTCCTTTTTTTCACGGTCAATCTGGCCATACCATAAAAATGAAAATTTTCGGTCGGCGTCTCGAACGAACGGCGAATGGCGATCGACTGGCTTCAAAGCGCCGACGGAACAGGTTTCCAAAGACGCGAGGACGCGTGATGCATCTGACGTGCACGTCGCTATAACGCGACCATCAGTCACGAGGTGGAAGGTAGCGGAGGAAAAGAGCGGAAGAAAGGTAGGCGATGCAAAAATCGGAGTTACTTCTGTGGCCGGCTCGTGTCTGATCACTGTGCTTTATTCCGTGCATTATCTTATCTTGTACGTCGAGAGCACTTGCGGCATTCGGCGCTCAGTGGACATGTCATTAAGATGCATCCTTCGAACGGCCGTCGTGTGTGGCGGCTGAAATCCGATCTTGAAGTTTTGTTTGATTCAAAATCGCGATAATGACGTTAATATCATAATAATTGCGTCGGATGACATGTTCGGTTTTTTGTGTGCATTCTCTACATGGTTAAATATCGAATATTACTTTATTCGTAAGAGCACGGTTTTTATTATGAATTTTACAAAACGAAAAATTAATATAAAGATTATAAATGTTTTATAAATGTTCTATATGCTTATAAAACTACAAGTCACAATGAGGGTATTAATATATATAATATTTTCAATATAAGCGCAATTATTACTAGTTTAATTTAGAGTTTTGTTACATCTATGACATCTAGCAAATAATAGTTGCTAATATGAATAACGCGAAAAGAAAACTTACGACTTACGGGTTTATTTAGTCTAGGGCCGGTATTCATAGTTATTTAAGGCCGTCTTAAGTTCAATCTTAAGATGTCATGAACCAATCACAGAGCCGTATTAGCGTCTTAAGACATTACTTAAGACGGTCTTGAAGACTATGAATACCGGTCTAGGTATGATTGATGAAAAAAAATATATATAACGTGTGCTCATACAATATTAATAATCCATAGTACTCGTTCCGTTGACATTATAGGAGTTTCAGATTTCTTGATAATAATCAATTTACTTGGGCGTATTAAATATCCGGAATAAAACCGGATCAAAGTAGAACCGAAACTTGATTATTTACTTTCTATTTCGTTTCGGGCGTGCACTATTGCCATGCGGAATGGATTTTCAAAAAAGAGAGATATCGAAACTTTCGTTATAAGGGTGTTTTAACAGCGGTAAAAGCTGTTCTTGCAAAACGAAAAAGAAACAGGAATTTCTACATTCACTACTGCTTTTCAATTTATTAACTTGATGCTCCATCTGAAGCAAGAAACTATCATTCTATCTCCACGAAAAAAGTTAAAAATAGCAAGTATGTTGTAAGGAGAGACACTCATAGATAGATAGATAGATAGACAGATAGATAGCTAGAGAGAGAGAGAGAGAGTGAGAGAGAGAGAGAGAGAGAGAGAGAGAGAAAGAATGAAAGAAAATAAGAAAAAAACCAGAACAAAAATTATCTTATATAACGAAATGTAATATGTAATTTTATTTTCATATTTATATGTGCGTTTTGTTTACGAATTTATTTTTATGTAAAAATACGATTTTATATCAGAAATTTATTCACATATATTCGCAGAATGTAATGCAAATTTATTCCGGATTTTTTCATTTATTCTTTAACGTTTTTTGCTTAAATGTAATAGACGCAGTAGACGCAGGATAATACTATCTTTGCAGTTGAGTTCGCGTCGATTATCGTCTCGTTAACGGAGATCTTAATGTATCGTCTTCGCCCAAGGACGACGCGAAAATTTTCCGTGATACGTCCATCATCTGGTGGTAGGAAACACAGAAATGACTTTGCGGGATGTGCAAAACAATTGATAGCGCTAGAAGGAAGCACAAGTAGCAACGGCGAAATGGCGAAAAAACGAGTGAGGAGAATGAGGTTTGAGAACTTCGCTCTCTGAACTGACTGGTTGCTCGTCCAGCTACAAGTTACGTTCTAAAAACTTGTCGGTCCGAGGTTATTAACTTGCGAATAAAAACGATGGGGGAACCTCTGAATTAATTTGGCTCCGTCGCGGCCATGGGTTTGCGGTTTGCTTATACATCGTCTCTTGCGTAATCAGAGTTTAAAGCCTCGATAGATCGTCTCGATTATCTTGCTTGAATACATGCAGGATACAAAATCCTGCATTTATTACTATTCCTGAAATTAATTCTGGATAGAGTTAATTCTAAATGTATTTTTTTAAACTATACGAAATTAAAAATATTTATATCTCTATAATATTACTACATGTTTATAATTGATATTGATTAAACGCTCGATATATTTCGACATACGCTAAATTGTAGCTTGCTACAAAGTTAATAATCTGCGGATATAAAAAGATATTCTTTTTGTACTGTTACATTCATTTTTAAAAAATATTCACGAATCAATTTTAACAGTATAATCGGTGCATTAAAATCGCAGAGATTTTTATAAATCATAATATTGAACTTGAAGCAAGATTAAAATTAAATATCTAACATTCTTGGCATTCGCGCACGCATTAGAATTGAATTTGAAGAGGATTACGTACGCTTCGGGATAAAGGAGTGACGACGCGGTTGCATAATACGAAACCTAGTAACCTTTTGTGTTTCGATACACCGACGGTGCCGTGAACAGATAATATATACCGCTTCGCCGCGTAATAATGGGCGCGCGCGTTATCCTGTTAAGGTCACTTGTTCGATAGCGCTCGAACAAGTCACGATGAGCATGCCTCGACGCACGACTGACATGACAGATCCTTCCTATCGCTTCTCACGTGGCTACTCATCCCTCAAAATATTTGGAATACTTTATATACATATATATATATATATAGGGTGTCCCAGACTTCGCGTGACACCCGTTATAGACAGATTCCTGAGATCATTTTGAGACAAAAATCCTAATACCAAAATGTCGAGGCTACAATAGTTTTCAAATGAGAAGAGTTTAAAGTTGATAATGACTAATCAAACTGTCCGAAATTTGCGCGCTCAGGCATGGCACATTGCACAGTAGTAAAGGTGTTTTCAAGCATCAATTCTATTCTCGAAATTGATATCATTCTGCATCCGTTGTTGTAATTGCTTCTTATTTTTATTGTATTTATGCGTGGACTTATAATTTATACCATAATTTATATCACTTTTTTACATGATAAAAATGTACAGATCAATATCAACTAATAAATTATTTTTTTATCTATGATAAAATAGAATAATGTATGGTAAAATTGACATTTTTTATATCGGCAATTCATCCAAAATCGAATTAAAGATCACTATTGGCATATCGTTTGAAACAACACGATAAAACATTGGGTAAGCTTAACAGCTTAAAGAATGTTTTATATATATATATATATGTGTGTGTGTGTGTGTATTTAAATAATATGAAGGAAAGGGTAATGATTTAATATATTTGCTATGTTTTTTAATAAAAATTAATATAGAGATGGGAATCATTTTGGATAACATTTAATGCAAATATTTCCTCTTTAATGCTCATTTTTACAAGTTTTACATTATATTCTACTATAATCCTTAAAATAACAAAACGAGAACATGTTTGATATTATCGTGAATAATCAGTTGGATATAAATATTTCATGGAAATGATTTCTCAATAATGGTATAAATAACCCGCATTCGTTTGACCCGAAAGCGAAACTTTTCTATTGCACGAGTGGCCGAGTGATAAGCATAAAAAATTCGCGGCCTGCAAACGATGCACGGCCTTGATGCAATGAAAATGCGATAACGTTTCAGGCGCGATTATGTGCGAAAGAATGATTACGCCACTTACGTAGAAATCCACGAGAAGACCCCACCTCTTCTCTAGAGAGTTAAATCGTTATTCATGACGACCGGCCGTGCCGTTAGTGTGCTGCGGGAAAATGGAAACAGGTTACGAATATATCATCCGTTAATTCACTCCTGCCGATGCCGCGCCGAATATCGCGCCGCGTGTAAATCCCACAAGTGCCGCACAGTGAGCCAGATCGTTGATCCAAATGTACAAAAGTCGAAAGAATTCATGATTTAAATTTTTTAATATTACGAGATCTTTCTCTACTTTCGTAACATCCAAATTTTTTGCGTTTTACGATTTCTTACCCGACATTTAACGCGGAGTGAAATCGCACAAAGAGGATTGTTATTTTTAGAAATATTACAGTCTACTTTTTACATATATTTTAATGTTTTTATTCATTATATTTTTCGAAAATATAGAATAAAATCTTGAAATATATGAAATATCAAGATAGAAAAAATGAGGTTTTTTTAAGAAATAACGATTCTTTATGTATTTTATTAATTTTATTTTCTATATATAAATGCCATTTTATACACATACATAAATTGCTGTTTTATATTTTTGGAATTCTATTTTGTTTGTACGCGTTGCTCGGATCCCACGACGATCTCGATACGCTTGAAGCACCTTTCCATCATTCCACCCAATCTAAGAGGCTTGTGGATAATTGCGCGCCTAACACGATCGTGCAAGCGAGTATGCAAATCCTCTGGAGGAAATCCTGATCCTTTCACCACGTTACTGTAGGCCTATATCTGGCTTATCCTGATCCACATGCGCTTAATTATAATTATGTACTTTCAAATTGAGCACCTGATGCGTTAAGTGACACACGTTTGCAGGAGCAAGTGCAATTCCGTGTTATTACGCATCCGAAATCCTCGTTTTATTTATAGCAGACGAGTGAACGAAGTAAGTATGTCACGTTCGTGGTATTCAAAAGTCATCGATTTTAAAACTTAATTAGTTAAAGTGGAATAATTGAATTATGGATATAAGTTATGCTCTTTCATAAGAACGCCTTCTCGAGACACACTTGCCTTTTTTACCAATTAACAATTAAATGTTGTACAAATTCGTGATGCGAAAGTTCGTGAAGGACACCAGCGCGACAGCGCGTTACGCAGCTCTGAAAGAACGGGTATCAATTACAATAGTCGATGCGGTCGACGATGGGTGGTCACGTCCGCTGTGTTCCTTCGTCTTTCTTTCCACGAGCGTGTGAGAACGCTTTTTCATCATCTTGCGAATACAATAGGACTGATACGTGCTGTCGAGGGCGTCCTTGTTGTTCTCCGCCTTGGCTAATTGTAAGTTCCATTTGCGGGTGAACCACGGATGACGACCACGGCGATGACGATTTCGAGTTGAACAAACCGTGTTGCGATTCAGTGCAGGCTATGAACGCCGGTGACCGTTAACCAACCAGAGAGGCTCAACCGTCGGTTACCACGGCTGGCTCCGCTGCCGCTGCGGGCCCCGTTCGCTGGATATTACTCGGCGGCCGATTGAAAAGTAACGCGCGATCGGGTTGAGCGTCTCTGGACGCGCCATATTACGCCATGCCCGTAAAGTGTGTCAATAGGAGAACAAACAGACGAATGTGCTCCTCGTGACTAACCCACTCACCAAAAGTTGCTTATAAGGTGCCGGTCGGCCTGTGGAGACTTTGATGCCCGCTCGGTTATGTATTTGCTGATGGCGAACCTTTTGTCTGGCGAAGGGTTTGACGAATTAGGAGCAAACGCAAACAGAAATGGAGCCACGGGGGAGTACTGTAACTCTACACGGAAAGAACGGTTTTGCCGAAATATCTAAAAATTTGGTCAAATACAGATCTGAAGATAATTTTGTTAGATCATCAAAAGTAACTAAGTAGGACACTCAAGCATGATGATAATGTTGCAAAACGTTTTAATATTCTAGCAATTATTTTGAGCGCCCTATTTAGTTACTTTTGATGGTCTAACAAAATTATTTTCAGATCTGTATCTGGCCAAATTTTTAGATATTTCAGCAAAACCATTCTTTCCGTGATAATCGAAGTTAGAGTAATACTGAAAGTATAACGGGAATTTAATAAAGAAAATCCCTAAAGTTAAGTCATGATTAATTATTTTTCATTATCTATTAAATCTTTATTTATTCAATTTGTCATATTTGCAAAAAGCGAACGATTATGTACGGTACTTAAATGTCCTCATTTTTTGATATTCTCATTCGAAGCGTGCTTAATATTTTTTTGAACCATGCAACTCTGAATCCATGTTACGGAATCAGGTTGCGATTAAAATCATTTTTATGGTAAAGAATCGACTTATCGTAATCGTTATAGTAATTGTGTTACACGCTGGATAAAGCCTATACATTCAAAGTATTAAATTCAAAGCCGCGAGGCATATGGTTTGTATTATGCGGTAAGAGGGATATCGTGGCTTACGATACACGCTGAAGAAAACCCGTAAAGGTTTAAAGTGCACGAAGAATACGTTGCGCGTGCAAAAAATTCGCCGCGCGTTGAGGATCGTCGCGAGGCATTCGTTCTTCGTTCGCAATTTCTCGCAGCTGGTGCGTGCTACTCGGCGCGGCGAACGGAGGTTAATCCGAACGTCCACGTAATCGCCAGATACCGCCTTTTATGCCGGCGCGATCACGCGACAGTTCCTTTCTACTGCGCGACGGCGACGGCGTCGGCAGAAAAGTCCCGTAATGCGACGTCCGTCGCCGCACGGTGGCCCGCAGCTTGTCGCCTCGGCGGCTCTTATCGACTTAGGTAATTAATACCGGTCTGGGTGGTGCAGATCGGAATGCGGCACACAAACTTCTTGGGTCTATGCTCGATACCGGAACGTCGGTTCTGGGAAATACCGTCCAGGAACAACGAGCGTCGTAGTATTTGCGTGGACGACGAGTGACGCGTTTGCCCTGCGGTAATACTCGAGGAGAATGAAGTGGTACGGAGGATTAAGTGGACCGTTGACGTCATCACCTTTTTATTTAAAAATATATTAAATTCAGTATAGTTTAATTAAAATTGGGGGAAGGAAACGGATGTTTTATTTTTAGATAGGTATTTCTATTTGTGATTTTGCTATGAGATTTTACGCGAAATATTATTTGATAACTAGCGCAAACAGATGATAAGCGTCGATTCTGTGCATTTCGCCGTCTTTCGCGAGCTAAAAATAAGTTTTCCGTTAATCGAGTGGTCCGGGGTCACCTCGTTTGATTAACGAATTCCTATCGCCGTGAAATACTCGTGCAAATTCGCGCCGCCGACGTTAAGTCACATACCGGAACGTAAGTATCGTGCCGGAACTTGCATTGTTGCATTTCTTCCCGACACCGTGTCGTCGCGACGTCATCGGGAGGGTTTACGACAAACTTGAGAAGAATGAGGAGTGACCTGGTTGGCCCGAGCTTGTGCCGAGCGAACCGTTGACCGCGCCGGCAAAAACTTGGGGAAAATGGCGGTGCGACCGGTTCGAATCGACTTGCTATCGAGAGGAGGAAGTGCTCCGTCTCGCTTCCACCGCTTTTCCAAGTCGGCTAACTCGGTCTCCTTCTTTCGCACCAATCGTTATTTGTTGTCGTACATCAGCCACCGTTACTGGTCGCGCGCTGCGGCGTGTAGTCGCAGGAAAAGAGGAGACTTCAATGCCCGATTGGCAATGTCGAGCCAGGTTGAACGTGCTAGATCGTGCTAGACCATTCCATTGACCTATCCTGGATTAAACTGTAAATTTGAATGAATTTATTCGATAAGAATCCCACGTGTCAAGTTAGGTGTGATATATTACTTTATCTAATCTGCGTGTTTAGAATAACCTATGTGAATGGTAATCTGTTGAAAATAGAATAATACGAGCCCTAATAGTGTCGCAAAGTGGCAGTGGAATCTAGTTCGAGATAAATAAATCTAATTAAGTACATATACACCTGAGTCCACCTGATCTTATCATCTGAAATATTTCTTTTGCGCAACTGTAGAGAGAGAGAGAGGGAAATAGTTTTTTGAAAAAAATGGTATAGATTTATAGAAAAAATTATATAATAATTATGATTTTCCTCTTATATTTTTAATCTTTTAATAAATTGTAATAAAAAAAATAATAATAATTTCCTTTTAATGAAATTAAAAGTTAAAAATTTTTTGGTGGTAGCACGAGCAATAAAATATATGTTCATTTATTTCTTTAAGTAGAAATCTAGGAAGATCATATACGATCTTTCTCATTACTGTCGCGGACGTTATCTGGCATCGAGCCGGACGTGTTCTTTCCACGCATGCATCAGTCATACATTGCATGGTCGGTGTATGCCGTGTAGGAGACATTTGTGTAGTGTCGCGATGGAGGCTGTTAACCTTCCGCGGCACAGCGTGGCGGCCATTGTCTCCGTTTTCCCGATTACTAGGCAGCGTTACGTATGATACGGCTAGGCTACCCATTTAATAATTGACTGGCAGCAGAAGTTGGTCTTCACTCTCGCGCAGTGCTTGCGTCCTTGTGCGCGCAAGGCGTGTAACTTAATACTTTCAAGAAAATTCTTCTTCGGTAGAGAAGATAAAAATCGAGATATATTCTTTAAAATGTTCAGGAAAGAATCTCATTTGCATAATGATGCACGGGGCGTGTATTCTATGTACTAAATGTGTTTTAAAATTGTGGAAATATTGCTGACAACTACAATCTTTATCTCCGTCTTTCTCTTTTTTCCTTTCTCTTTTTCTCTCTTGTATAATTCTTTCTCTCTTAAAATTTATAGGAAAGAATATAAAATTGTAAGACATATAGATATATTTTGGAAGAACCGCTATCGACAACTGAATGTACGGTTGCCGCAAGATGTTTAGAAAAAAAAAACAGCGAGTCGCGTACAAGAGCTTGGACATGACGGATGCAAGAAATTATGTAAAATATATATCCGCATATTAAAAATTTGTTCCGTTTCTACCCTCTTTCGTCCTATAAAATTGTCACGAGAGATAAATTTCCTACATCTCTATCGTAATATTTTAAATTATTTTATAGTATCCAAAAATTATTTTCATATGAATAAAAATATACAGAAACCTTCATTTAAATGACCTCGATTATACGCAATTGCGGGATGTAGTTATACATAATCTTATATATACGCGCTTACGGTTCTATGTGCTTCTCTGGGTCCAGATTTATCATTCCCCGTTTTGCCTCCACGCTAGTTTATGCCATTGTTACTACTGCGGCGCCAGACCTTGTCTGCATCGTAATAGAGCTGCCTCTTATGGCAAGCCTAATTATCTCTAGTTGGACATTGCCCAATTCTGCGTGATATTTTTCAAAATGGCGATTTGTCTCACCGTGATTTCTATGCAACGGGAAACCGGCGCCTGCTGAAATATCGCTGAGGGTTAAACGGGAAATCTCTTATCGCGGGATATATTCCAATTACGACCTCTTACGACGATTAAGTGTCCATTATTATACAATCTAGAGGAACGTGGCGTGCTTATTTACGATCATGTTCACGGATGGGGCGTGTTGAGATTTCAACATATTGGGATTTCAGGAAACGCGCGATCGTAGATAACTTTTTATATATCCCGTCCTTTCATTTTAATTATTAGAAAATCGCGCGCGTATCAGTTAACGGTAATTACGGCCGAGAATATTCCACGCTATGATATCATTTCGACCGCCGTATCCTGGCGCGTAGAATTTATCGGGCTCCTCGTTAATACGTGGTATACGTCAGTGGAGATCTCTTGGGATGACGTAGTGTATATTAAGCGCGAGATTGCAAGCTAGTGCATACCGGTGGCGGATTAAATTGAACGTCTGATCCTTGCCTCGAACGAGATCGAAGTTCTTCATGACGACGCGTAAAAGTTCAGCAGAAGCAGGAGATGGAATTTTATTTGGTGTTATTTCTACAGATGTAATTCCAGAGTAAATCTTAAGGCGAGCCATACACCCACTTTTAGTATTAATATCACATAAATATCATTTTTAGTTAATAGTCTGAAAACTAACCAGGTTATTGCAATATCGTTGCATTGATGTTAATAATGTGTCTGTAGATTAGATTTGCTTTTAAAATTACAAAAATGACATAAAGGATTTAATGAGCTAAATGGCACAATATCTTGAACAAAAGTATATTATCACATTTTCAAAATTTTGTTATCCCAAAGCAAGGATCAGATATTCAACTCAATTTGCTGATGTGCATTTGCTTGCAATCTAAATATTTAAATCTAGAGATACTTACGCAGAGGAAAGATCAAATATTGTTTAGCTGTTGATGTTTCAAATCGTACATAATACATGTACCGTAATTGCCAGCGTAATATTTAATAGGATTAATATTTGAACGACATTGCTCAAACCTTTTTCCCACGAATGATAATTTCTTCAACGGTAAAATCATAATTTCCCATTATAATTTTTCCCTGTAAAAGATTAAAGAAGTAAATTGAACGTTTAATGAAAACGGAAGCTGACTTGCACGTACCACGATTATGACCCATGGGAAACTGATACATCTAAGTAGGGTCCTTCTTGGTGACCTGCAGTAAACGGAGCGCGAACGTCGGTCGGCCTGATCGACGACGGTAAAACCATTACCGAGGGCGGCACCAATTTGTTATAAGAGCAAGCCGACACGCACATCCGCGCGTACGCGTGTATACGTGAGAGGAAAGGCACTTTAACGGAGAGGACAGCGACTTCCCTGCCCAAGACAGCACATTATGAGCTCACTTGCGCGTTCCCGATCGTGATTATTTATTTGGTAGATCTCTTATCTCGGCGCGCGAGCAAATTGCCTGCTTTCTTTGCGTCCGGCAAATGCGTATAAACGTGCTCGATACAAGTGCGTGTCGATAAAATGCGTGAAAGAGTGATGCGCGTGCGATAAGAGGACGCGGTTAACAAATATCCCCAACGGTTATTGATACTTTTAATATCCACATTCTGGTTGATATATATACATATAATACAGCTTGATATGTTTGAATCTAGATAAATAGAATCTTAGTCTCTTCTTCAGTATATATCTTCAGCAGATATTCATTTCTTTTTCTTATTTCCTTTTAAATTAAGTCATTTCTGTGACGTATCACAGTAAATATTATTGTTATATTATAATATAATATTCTTAATAAATTATGTGAAATTTCAAGTGAAATAAAGGATGGCATATAATGAGTGGCAGATAACTATAATTTAATAATAGATTTTTTAATTTGTCGATGTAGAATGAATAGATAGTTCTATGTATGTATATATATTCTGCAAGATTTTTCTCTATTACATAATTAATTTTATATTTTAAAATATTAATTTTATATTATTTCGATACTATCCACGATTTTAATATAAAGTGCAGATATACGCAGGGATTGCTATTTTGAGTAACATATGATGAAGAATTTGCTTGTGTCACACTATCCGTTAAAGTTATTTAGTAATAATACATCCGAGCGTGGGTGACTCTCTGGCATCAAGGCCATTTTCGCAACGACGTTGGATTTCGAAGGCTGGTTTACATACTTCGGACTTTCATCGCGTTTCTCGTCGCTACATTGAACGTAGAGTTGAAAGATATCGCAATAATTCGATTTTTATGGACCAGAATTTATTACAATAACGTTAATAGTATTATATTATATATATATATATATATATATATAAAATATGTGATTTTGTATATAGTATTTTTATATTATTTATATTCTTAACAAACGTGCAATGGAAAAAATTCTTTTTTGACATTATCATATTACTTGTATCAATATTAGACGATTAATTTCCAAAGGAACATTTATTTTACAATGACATATCCAATTTGCGAGATAACAGTATAATTAAGTTGTCGCTCTAATCATAAACACATAAATTGCATATATAACCCGATTACTCTCCCGGGAGAACCGCAACTCTCTATAAGTGAAAGTGTATATTGTCGCGCGGTGTTATTAAATATTCAAGTGTCTTCGGTATTGGATTACCGTATTTATAAATTGTGCGATACGGTATACTGAACGTTTACGAATAGCACGAAAACAAGTATCACTTTACGCGATGCGTGTTACTCGGATGATGCCACGGCGATGTAGCGCCGATACGCGCGATGAATTCCTATCGAAATCGGCCCTCGATTCGCCTGCCAAGGCGGCATACTGGCATCAACGCGAGAGCGTGACGACGATACGTCTCTTTGGGCACGCAATAATTAATTGATCCAAAACCCTAACCGATAGCTAACTGGGTCGTGGAAAAAACGCAACTCGCCGATACGAAACGAAGACGCAGTCAGAGCGGTCGATTTACCAAGATAAGTTACCTGGAATAGTTTTACTTTCTCATGCGAGGAATATCACGAAACGTAAAACATTTCGAGCGTAAAGGCCTATCTAGGCGAACCAATTCTCAGTATCTCGCTGTCAGAATATCACAGTTTCAGAACTGTAGCTTTTATCTTGCCCCGATATTATAATCCGGATAGTAATTTATCAAAGGATAGTCTCTTTAATAGACCCATTATTTCAAACAATCTTTTTCAAAGTTAATTACTTAGAACTTTTGCGCTTTACATTTCCCTTATAAGGAGTCAGTGGAGCCCCATTCGCTTTCGCGAATTTTTGTGTCGGCGATATCGCGTGCGTGCGTTACGAGAGGAAAGGCGTCGATATCGTCGGCGGCATTCCGTGCGTTCGCGCATATACATATATGTTAGGACTGGGAATAGACGGGAGCGTGCGTGCGGGTATCGAAAAAAAGAGATTGGATTCCGTAGTAATTTGCATGGTGTTTGCATGGCATTAATACGAATGCGCGCACGCGGCGTGCCTTCGATCTCGCGCCGTCGCCAGCAGCGGAATACGAGAGTCGAGAATCGATCTGGAGCGCTCGCATGGCATTTATGTACACTGTCACTGCGGATTGCTTCTTTCAAAATAGGCGCGATTTCCCGCTCACTGAACGCATTCTCGGGGTACGTGAGAGGCTACTATCACTCCACTTTTATCGACGGGAGAAAATACTTTCGAATTATTTGATTTCTGCTTATTAATTCGTTAATGACTTCGCAGCGCTACATTTTGTAGGAATAGTTGAAGTTTATCGTGTGTGCGCAAGCATGAGCTGTGGAACACAGATATTCAGAGTCACATAGAATTTTCCTCGATGAATACAAGTTCGTTGAGAGGTTTTATTAATTTTCATCGTTTGCGCAAAACGTTAATCTTATCTGAGAATAATTAATAAACACGTCTTCGCAATGAATTATTATCTGAGTACTTAATGGACGTAAAAGCCTCATGCATGGTTTCGTGGAAGTGTTACGAAAATACTTTTGACGGTCCGAAGTCAAGGGTCATGAAAGTGGACGAAGAAGGATGGTTGGAAGAAAAGGGAAGAAAAGAGACTGAAGAGAAGCAGAGAAAGAGCGAAAGAAAGAGAAAGAGAGAGAGAGAGAGAGACCCCGAGACTGCTTGCGAGGAATGTTTACGCGTGCCGTACGTAACGAATCGCCGAAGAGAGGCCACTTTCATGAAGCGAGGAAAGCCGTCTACCTACATCGTGCATGTAGACGGACTACACCTGGGTGTCACGCAGGGCGACTGCATCTTTTCTTGTGCGACTAGGACAATAGAGAAAGAGAATCTAGGATATTCACATTTTTTTCAACCTTTTGTTATCAAAATCATTATTAAACCTCTTCCACCTTTTCTCTCTCTCTCTCTCTCTCTCTCTCTCTCTCTCTCTCTCTCTCTCTCTCTCTCTCTCTCTCTCTCTCTCTCTCTCTCTCTCTCTCATGGATCATTTTGTTATTAATTAAGAGTAATATTTTTGCGCAAATAATGTAAAACGAATTATATAGTACAATTGAAAAATAGACATTAACAATGATGATATCTGATTTGAAAGTTGGAAATAAGTTTTGTATAGAATCAGGACAAATTTCAATAATTCGCGGAGGCGTCCGAAAGTATCTCGAGAAGAGATATGTTCTTCGATACCGGAACGTCTGATTAGTCTAACGTCAGATGACGAAAACACGAAGACACCTAGGACATCTGACTTTCAGACGCGAGAGCGGCTCGGGTTTCACGAGACAGGAAACTCGTTCGTTCGTTTCCTTGCTTGACGTCGCGAGAAAAGGTAAAAGCGAGGGAAGAACAGAACCGTGCCACCGTATGGTAAATACGAGCTAAATAAGGTCCACGAATTTCCTCGCCGTAAGGCGGTCACTCGAGCAAACCGATCGCCACGCGTCGCCGTTATTATATGATATAAACATGGACCAAATAAGGCCTTCGAATTTTCTCGTAATAAGGAGCTAGAAGAATCGATCGTGAATGGAGTTTGGCTGTTACCTGGCTCAGTCTCGACAGGGTATAAAGCAAGAATGTAGAACTCGTCTGGAAAGACACGTTAGCAACCTGTGTGAAGTTAACCCCCAATGTCGAAAAATCAAAAATTTTCTTTTTGCAAACGTTTGCCCATCGTTTGCTCACGAATGCCCCGTTGGAATTTTTGTTTGCCTCCCTCTAGTTCAAAAGTTATAAGCAATTCAATTTTTTTGGGGGGGGGCAACTTTACTCTGGCCCCCCAATGTCGAAAAATCAAAAATTTTTCTTTTTGCAAACGTTTGCCCATCGTTTGCCCACGAATGCCCCGTTGGAATTTTTGTTTGTTCCCCTTTAGTTCAAAAGTTATAAGCAATTCAATTTTGGGGGGGCCAACTTGACACTGGCCCCCCAATGTCGAAAAATCAAACATTTTCTTTTTGCAAACGTTTGTCCATAGTTTGCCTACGAATGCCCCGTTGGAATTTGTGTTTGTTCCCCTCTAATTCAAAAGTTATAAGCTCGGTTATAAGCCATTCAATTTTGGGGGGCCAACTTCATAAAAATTCCAACGGGGCATTCGTGGGCAAATGATGGGCAAACGTTTGCAAAAAGAAAATTTTTGATTTTTCGACTTTGAGGGCCAGTGTGAAGTTGGCCCCCTCAAAATTAAATTGCTTATAACTTTTGAACTAGAGGGGGGCAAACAAAAATTTCAACGGGGCATTCGTGAGCAAACGATGGGCAAACGTTTGCAAAAAGAAAATTTTTGATTTTTCGACATTGGGGGGCTAACTTCACACAGGTACGTTAGCAAGATTTTAGGATTTTGTCTGACGATCTTGTCGGAAATATACTGAATTTTGTTTGATTTATGTTGCACTCGCACGATTGCGAGTGTAGTGGAAATTAAATTCCTAAAAATCATTATATTGTATGATAAATATGATAAATTATATGTCTATATGCCAAAATTTATACTCGCGCGAAATTGAAGGTGAAGAATATCGAATTTCCGGTACGTTGTTTTAAAATACAGATTTGATCTTTTTTCCTTAATTTATGTGTAAACGATTGTCTTTCTTTCTTAGTCTTTTCAATGCCACAATGAGATACATATCTCTGAAGAGATATATATATTTAAAAAATACTATCTGAAATAAAAAAAATAATATTTTACTGTGAATTACTGATGACGCTTTAAAATTTTTGCGTGCCAGCAAAGTGGTATCGAAAAGATTGATCGTCCAATGACCTTGTACATTTCTGTAACCGGTCATTAGCGGCGGATTAATTTCAGCAAAGGATATTCCACTAATCCCGGCTTACGAGAAGTCATCTCGGCGGTCGCGTTGGCTAAGTAATTACTCATGCTGGCGGTATATCACCGGCGCGCAATAAATTGTATTTTATTCAGTTTAGTCCGACGAGTCGCGGAACGCTCGCCCGTACGCTTAACAACGACCAACGCTCGCACGTAACACGAGGTACGTAATGTACGGCCTATAAAACTGCATTCTTCCGAGGAGCGAGACATAAACGCGACTGCGACGTCCGGCTCTTCTCGGAAAGCAACGTCCCGCGTCAAAGAACATTATTAACGCATCCTAATTTTTATTCGTGCGATCTCACGCGTGCTAGACACACGTTCCGGTGACAGGATTTGTCCAACATTCTTTAAGTCGCCGCATAGCGACCTAAAAGCGATCTCACCGTGTATTAAGGTCATTTCCGCTTCCCGTATTTAGCGGTCGTCTGATTCTCAGCGGACGCGGCATTACACATACGGTTATTATATGGAACAAATAGAAGATATAATCGGGCGATCATGTTTAACGGTAAAATACGAATGCAGATCTCCAAGTGTGGTTGTAGCACAGGTGACTTTTCGCTAATTTCGCGCCAGACATAATGAGTTAGAAACACATACGGTGCAGGATTATGTACACAACGTTGCGAATATTATTTGAGTCTATTGTAACGGTATCATCGTTGCTCAACGATGCATCAGTTATTAATAGCGCTATTTCACATGATTAATGATGAGAAAGTCTGGCCTGTCGTTTCTAAGTGTAGGTATTGTTAACATTATTTAATTTGAGCACAACGTTTTACGATATCCACGGTCGACTGCATATTGCTCGGCGAAGATTATCATACGTTTCTGAGCATTTCAAAATGTCTTGCTTCGATAAACTTCTTGAAAATAGGCGGCACAAGAAAACGGCTATGGCGAAAACGGCGAAAACGCGAGTCGCTTCGGGGCGGACGTTTCCTGAATCATCAGGGTTATCGTCCGCTGATTGTTTCCCGATCTTCGATTGTCTCGAATACTCGAGCTGTAACACGAGATGTTCGTCTCGCTGAATCTGCGAAATCTAAAAATGTATCTTTCTCGAAGTGAAATCGAGATTCGAATCGAATAGGCATTCAAATTTAACAAATATCCAATTTGGATATATCGAATATTCAAATTTCAACATTCTATATAGGTTTGCGTTATTAATTATAGTTCTTATTAGAGAATATGTTCAATTTTGATCATGATTAAATTAATTTGAATTAAATTAAATTAATCGCTTCCAATTTAATTAAATTAAATAAAACATTGAAACATTTGAAAATTTAGGTTTGTAATTCTTTGCAATAATGAGAGTAACATTAATTAATGCCGTGAAAGTACTAGTCTTGGAGCTGCACTTTCATGTACAGCTGTTTAAATCAATTGCGTATCTTAAACGTTTTGGATTACGGAAGGAAAAGTCCAGTTCCATCATAAAAAAGGGTCGCCAGGAACACTCACTGACCTAGGATCTAAGACGAGTTACCAGTTCCTCGGATTGCTGGGTATGAAAGTGATCGGAGACCCACGATAAAGCTACAAGTAGGTCAGCGCAGTGGGGCTCGGACTGGTCCCCGAGATACCATAAAATTTCATTTCATTTTTGCGTCTCGTCGAAAGTCAATCTTACTTTGTCCGGCCCTTGTTCTCCCGCGCCAAGCCTACTTCCGCTGAAATCCGTAGCCACACGTTTTGCTCGATTTTGCTTTCCTATCCATCCATCGAACTAATACTGGGTCAGTCATATTGAAAATTGTCCCGTTATTGAGCTCTTCTGCAGCAGCCTCTTGCGTATTAATTATTGCGTATGATCTCGATTGATGCGCTCTAATTAGAGAGTTAATTTTTTTGATCCAGTAATAATGGCAACTAAAGTAATATAAAAAATTTATCTGTGGAGATATTACGTATAGATATATACCTTTAAATATTATGATATTTCGAATTTTAATGTCCATAATAAATAATACAAAAAAGCTTATGAATGATAAATTAATACGAAACGATCGCAATTTGGGATAACAATTTTTAATTAAATACTGTAACAATAAACTTTTGATTTCACGTTCGCACGCGATGTTCAAATAAATAGGAAAGCCTAATCAATTACTGTCTAATTTTTCTTTAAAAATCAGTCTCGTGTTATACAACAACAAATTGCTCGTCCATTATCTTAATAGCGCACGCTCGGTGGGCTAATCGTTTGTATTATGACGTTAGGAGATTCGCCGTGCGCTCTGCGCGGCGGCCAATCAGAAATGCAATCAGCGCTCGTAATTATAACGCGTAATTCGCGATACTTTCGCAACCGCAGCGGGCTCGGCAAATAAATCCTTCTGCGCTCTTCTCTTATTTCCGTGCTGCACCAGCAGCAGTAGTAGCATGCAGGGGAGGATTCGCGTTGTTGCTTCTCGCGTTTCTCCGCGACGAACGTCCTTGTTGCCGTCACGCGGAAGACGCTCGTGTCCATTCTCTCCCTTTTCATTATCGCAATTCTAGCCTTTGTTGTCTAGCATTCTTCATTAGGAACCGCAGGCAAATATTTATGTAACGCGGGATGTAATTTAACGAAAGGAATTTTAAAAAGAAGAAAAAGGTGTAAAAAAGGAAGGAATAGAGAGAGAGAGAATTTTTGTAGAAAATAGAAGATAAAATAATAGGATAGTTTAAGAGAAAAGAATTATATGAAACGTAATCGAGGAATTTCAATTTATGTTTTCTTAAAAGCTTTTCCAGTTATCTGAAAGTTTCAAAACATGTTAAACTTTTATTTTATATTTCTGTGATATTTGAAAATAAAAGTGCTTAGATTTTTCGAATACCACGATCGGAGGCCGCTCCAGCTTGAAGATCTCTCTCGCCGTACTTTCCGCCGGTCACTTGTTCCGTATGTACTCTAACGCGTTCCGATACGTGCCAATTTCACGCTTCGGAGACCCTCAGGTCTCCGCCTCCGTCGCCCTACGATTTCTTCTTACCTTCTTCGCGCCGCCGCCGAGCAACATGTTATATTTACCGCCTATTCATTCTATTCCGCGGCCGATTCCGCGGTGCATTATTTCATTTACGCTGTTCTCGCGCCTTTCGCAACCTGCGCCGTCTCAATCGAGTGGTCGCGCTAACTTGTCGGAGGATAGATCGCGTATCGCACTGTTCATCGGGATTCGCACTTTCCCAACTATCTTTTCGAAATACAAAACGAGCGGCGGTGATGTTGCACGCACGTCGCTTTATAAATCTTGCATCCTGTTGATTTATCGTTGCACCGTCATTCGCTACCGTAAATAGTATCATGTGCATGTGTGTGTGTGTGTTTTGTTTGTAAACGCGTTGTTACGATAATATTTTCTTTGATAAGTTTCTATTTCTTTCATAATGTCGCAAATATTGCTGCTACAAATCGCGGACACGTCCGTTTATTCTTTCATGACTTCTCCATCGGACGATTAAAGAATACCAAGAAAGAGAAAGAAGAGTTCTTTCTTTAACATGCTTGCGTAAATGTTTTGTAATCATTCGGATTTTTATATAATTTACATTTAATTTTTATATAACCTATATGATTAATATTTATTGCATTATGAAATAATATTTAAAGGAAGAGAAAGGATCTATGTTGTGAAGAAATTTGATTCAAACAAATTGATAGCCGTTACATCGGAGTTTTAAACAGATATCTATACGATCTTGAGAAACTTATGCATACGAAGTTAATTTTACATGTCAAGGAAGATAGACCGTTGATATCTCGCGTTTTCCAAATTTCCTTATAACTATTCAGATTTTTATATAACTTAAATTTAATTTTTATATAACTTTTATATAATTTATATTTAATACATTATGAAATAATGTTTAAAGGAAAAAAAGAGATCTGTATTGTGAAGAAATTTGATTCAAACAAATTGATAGTCGTTGCGTCGAGAAATCTGAACAGATATCTATACGATCTTAAGAAACTTATGCATACGAAATTAATTTTACATATCAAGGAAGATAGATCGTTGATATCTCGTTTTCCAAATTTTCTTGTAACTATTCGGATTTTTATATAACTTGAATTTAATTTTTATATAACTTATATAATTTATATTTAATGTATTATGAAATAATATTTAACGGAAAAGAAGTGATGTGAAGAAATTTGATTCAAACAAATTTATAGCTGTTGCGTCGAGAGATCTGAACAGATACGATCTTAAGAAACTTATGCATACAAAATTAATTTTACATATCAAGGAAGATCGTTGATCTCGTTTTCCAAATTTTCTTGTAACTATTCGGATTTTTATATAACTTGAATTTAATTTGTATTTAACTTATATAATTTATATTTAATGTATTATGAAATAATATTTAAAGGAAGAGAAGTGATGTGAAGAAATTTGATTCAAACAAATTGATAGCCGTTGCGTCGAGAGATCTGAACAGATACCTGTATGATCTTAAGAAACTTGTGCATACAAAATTAATTTTCCATGTCAAGGAAGATAGACCGTTGATATGTCGTTTTCCAAATTTCCTTCGCAACACCGACCGGAGTTACGCACCGTTGCGAAGATCACCGGTGCATCGACTGGCAACGGAGGATGCTGTGCCGCAATATCTCCGCTGCGGGAAGCACCGAGGCGCGACTCGAGCGAGATAAATCTGCGGCGATCCGTGGTTATGGAGAGAGAGGAGGACTATTATTCGCCTCCGTGTCGTTCGACGTACGCGTGCCGATCGCGGCAATTTCACGCTTTGCGTCACCGAACTTCGCCCCCGGGATCGCTTCCTCGCCCTGCGATATCCCTTCTCGCAGGTGGCGATCCGTTACCAGCTTTCGACGAACCTGTCGAGAGCGGTCATCTACCGTGGCGTTGTCTCACCGGCCTTTTCCATCCGTTGCCGACGCTCTCGCGTCGATCTCACCGTTCGGTGCGCGGCGTCGATAACCGTTCCTCTCGAGAACCGTTATCGGCTCGACCTAACCATCACCTATCGAGATCATTCGACTTCACTGGCATTTGTGAAAATAACGTTTCAAGGCACACTGGTGTATTTCGGTAGTTCGCGACAGACGAGCGGCGGAGAATGCGCGAGCGGCTAATTGGCTATTCAGAAGAGAATCTCTTAAGTCCTGAATAATTTTCTATTTGATAGTCAATTAGACTGGACTGTCACTCGACCATGGCCCATGGGAAAGTTAATGCCTCTCGGTCTTCATGTTGGCTTTCATCTCTCCAGCTTGCTCTGTTTGGATGCTGATGCCTTGCTCGTCGGTCTCTTTTTTTTCGATGGAATGTTTCCTATGAATATACATATGTCATTCTACGCATATGTTATTTTACTTGCATATATATACATATGTTACGTTATTTTATATATATATATATATATATATATATATATATATATATATATATATATATATATATATATATTAACAAATACATTGATATATAAAATTATATAGTTTATAAAATAATATATCTCTTGTAAGAGACGACATGGCAAACAAAGAAAAAATATGTATGTGTAGAGAACGAGGACTGATATTGGTTGATAATCATTCTAGTTGAAAGTAGAAGGAAAGAAACGCAGGCGCAATACATACATTCTCGCTTTAAGGTGTGTGATGTTATTAGTCAAATAAAAAGTGCGGTTACTTTCTATTACTTATTCATTTATTTAAATTATAAAATGACGATTTAAATAGCCTGAAAATTAAGATAGTGTCTAAGATGATTATTTATTCAATAATTATAAGATATATCGATAAAACATAATAACTATTAGTTTTATTGGTAGAAAACATTGCGATTTCACATTCGTTCCACTGTCACAATTACCTCGATTAATTATTGTATGTTTAAGAACATTAGTCGTATATTTTCTATATTGATCATGATAGAAATTATGTTAAAAAGATAATCAACAAACTGTAGAAAGAAGACAAGTAGAATTATAATTAGAATCTGTTAACATTTCAAATATATTTTTGGATTTGTCGAATTTAATTATACAAGGATTTAAATTGCTTTTCAAATAAGGGAAGTAAATCAATTTTACATCGTGTTTAATTTATGATTTTATTTATTACTCAATTTGTTTTCGTAAAATTTGTCATTTACACTTCTTTTCTTCTGAATGGTTAATGTGAGCTGTTCTTCAGGTAAATATTAAGACTGGATTTAAGCTAACGGAGTCTACTGTATTCTTTCTAATAAATAAAGTTATTTCTAATAAATAAATTTATTAGAAAGAATCTGATACAGGGGAGCGATTTATATTACAGTTTAGAGTCACGACAAATTTAAATCTACAACTGATATTTCTAGTACATTATGGCAATTCTGCTTACAGTTCTTTACCTCACATGTTATCTGGCTGCGAATGCGCGACGCGACATTGCTTAAATAAAAATTATTGTGTACGTCGCGACACTGCATGATGATGAGTGTCAGTCGGTGCGGATTAACAGTACTCGGAGTATGCGTTCACATTGTCCTTCGAGAGGTGTGTTAACCTACATTAACGGCATGCCGCATGTCGCGCGTTTCTTCCGGAAGATGAGTCGTGCCGAGACTTCGGTCGGACTTTCGTAATCCGTAGATCTCTTGCTCATGGAAAGTGGCGAAGGACGAAATCATTTCCCTCGATCTTTTCTGTAATTACCATAAGTTCTGCATGGAGTACCGCTTTATAGCAATATCAATTTTAGCTGCTTTGACAGACTGCATGAATAAATAATTAGTGATTGCGAATGGATTTCATATCTTCCGCTGAAAAGTTTAAAGAAACTTACTCGCGTTTTGGAAATTGTTCTTAAAGTTGTTGATAATTAAAAATAATAAAAAAATTTTTTTTTCGTTGAAGTTAAAATTACATTAGCATTTTAAGACTATTCAATAAGTGAAGGTAATAGTGAAGTAATGAGGAAGATGCACAAAAATAATATATCTCTCAACCCTGGACTGTGATTTTCTATTTTAACTTCAACATAAATGATAAACGATGTTTCTATTCGCGATATTTTACGTTGTGTAAATTACTCATTATTGCATATAAGCTGGCATTATTGGATGAAAGGTTGACACGTTTTTATCTTTCTGCAATTCGCGTCGATGATTACTCCGCTAGAGAGCATAATTAGCGTGCATATGACAAGGCTGAAAGATGATCGTATGACACGGATAACCAAAGGATTATCTGCAAGAAGAATCCGTGGCCGTGTGAATTTTTATACTCGCGGCGGAAGAAAATCTCCATCGTTATGTAAATAATGGCGCGATTTTTTTATAGTTCTAGGACATCTGACTTCACGTCTCTCGTCATTATTGTCGAGATAATTTACGTTATAATGATCTAACGAAAATTATGGTAAATTTTATCAATTTATATTTTCGCGCATTCTTCTCGCTTTTCGTAATCTGCCAAGTAATCTGCCAAACAATTTGGCACAATTCTGCCTCTGTTTGTGGCTTCCAGATTTGCGTCGGTGCATCGAAAATTCGATTGCCTTTCAGAGTCTGAAAGAAAAATGGCTCGTTACATAAACTCGCAAGATTTCGCACGGCGTTGATTTGTTCTGTGTTTCGGGTAGACCCGCGCGCCGTTGATTGCCGTACGGTAACGACATAATTGTCCGTTATGCGCGATTTCCTCGACTATTACTTTTCACCGCGGCGATTTATCGGCGATGTACAACGAGCTGTGCACACCGTGCGAATGCACGTGCCTCGGCTCGCGGCTTACACGGCCGAGGAAATGCGCGGTCTTTCGGTTTTACGGTGGATTACATCATCATCATCGCCGTCCTGTCGCTGATTACTTGTGACGCACGATCGCAACGTCATTACCGCGCCAAACACGTATACAGGATGTCCCACTATCATTCCTATCTCTCATTGATGGCGAACCTTTCGAGGAATTTAGAAGCAATTTATTCCTAGCGAAAGTTTAATAATAATTCATTATTTCCTGGAGCTTTCTAACTTCCGAATAAATATTTTGTCAGTTAATCAAAAAATTAAGTCAACCGAGCTCTAATTACTTTCTTCAATTTCTTGCATTATGTAACTTCGCAATTAAAATGACAGTATAAACTTATTTTGATAAAAAAATTGATTCTCGATTTTTTAACACATATTTACACGGAAAGAATAGTTTTGCTGAAATATCTAAAAATTTGGCCAGATACAAATCTGATAATAATTTTGTTGGACCATCAAAATAATTATGTAAGACGCCCAAAATAGTTGCTGGAATATCGAAACTTTTTGTAGCATTATCGTAATGTTTGAGCGTCCCACGTAGTTACTTTTGATGGTCTAACAAAATTATTTTCAGATCTGTATCTGGCAAAATTTTTAGATATTTCAGCAAAACCGTTCTTTCCGTGATATCATTAATAAGTAAAGCGATATTCCCAACTTTGTCAACTTATACTGGATTTGTCGAGTAATTTTATTTAGTGTGAGTATCAGGAATAGCGTGATTCGAATCACTTTTGCTCTGCAACGGGTAATTATGGGCCGCAAGCTAGTCTATTTTTCGTAGACGAGGGGGACGCGACAGATGGAAAGTATCGCCGGCAATTTTGAGGCCCTGATGATAGCCCGATTTTATTTAGTTCGTTTTGCAATGTCGACTCCCTTCGGAGTCGCTGTTTCTCTCGTTGCCTCGACGTTAGATCTTAGACGTACCGTATCATTACGAAAGCGAATGGCCGATCATTGTCTTTCGGCGAGTCGCGCACTCCCCGTTATGGAGTCGGCGAGTCGGCGTTGCTCCTCTTTGTTCATTTCCAGTTTTGCAATTCATGAAACGCGATTCGCATTCGTGCAGCTTGAGTAATACGGTCATTTGTGCGCCACGTGTGGGAAATACATCGCATGCTTGCTTAAATATCAGAAATACAAAAAAGAAAATATTAAAGATATAAGAAAGTTTAATAAAGAAATCTAATTATCACCGGCGTTTGTCATCCACCATATACATAATTAAAGTTTATAATTGTCGTATAAAACGTATTGTGTGATAGATCGATACCAATTGCTACCTCACGCGATTGATTTCGCCTTCCTTCTGAATTTAATGGGCGTCTCGCGATTTCTTCTCGCGACGTCGCGCAGAAATAGCTCCAACAGTCGGTTTTTACGCCCGTCTCGTTTTATTACCGGGCGTGTGTTTACTCATACATCACGGGCGGCCGGTGGTGCATCGACGAGCAAGAATCTCGGGAATGCATTCCACGGTCGTAACGCGTCGGCTCGGTCGGTGGCTTCGCTACAGACATCTTTATTTGAGCTCCGTGCGTACGAATGCAGTTCGAGCAGGGCCGCACTCGTGGGGAAACAACGGGTTCCGCGAGCTGTAGCGAATTTCACAAATCGGTGCCGTAACGGAAATCTAAAATACGCTCTGTGATTGATACAGATGTGCATCGGACAGGACAATTCAACAGGAACGAGCGACGCTATCGCGTGACTTTAACACTTTAACTACGAATACCGTAGGAATCCGTACTTCCACTCATCCGTACTTGCATTTATATGTTCCAGTTAAATATTTAAATAAATAAAAGTTAAACGACGATCACTTCCAGAATTTCGTCGAGTGAGCCGTATTTACCGTTAAATGCAGCGCGCATTACGATGCAGTTGACGACAATTCGTCGTTAGATGCTCGCAGCCGCGATCGTTTCTTTCTCGAACAGTTACTCGTTCCATTTATTTGATAGTCTCTCGCTCTGTTAATTAAATGCTACCGAGTCACTCGAACATTGCGTTCCCTCGTTTATGGAATTAATTTGTGGGGCTCGTTTGCATCGACTGTTAGTCACAGACCGTTGAGAGCGGTTTATACTCTTATTTACAATTTTCCTTCGTCCAACAACGATACATGTGGCTACAGTGAGATTCACGTGACTTGTCTTTTTTTTTACTTCCTATATTTTAATCATTTCAACGGATTCTGTTTGCCTTAAGTGTTTCGAAGCTAACATGACTTACCGTGTGTTTTCCGTATGAGGGACTGATATAATTAGTTAATACATTATTTATAAAATTCCGTATTATTTCTTTGATAAATTTATTCTCTTTTATGTCTAGCTTTTAGACAAATTGTAAACGAGAAAAGTTTTCAAATAAAATATTAATTATGGATTATACTGATTTCAGGCTCATAATATAATATATATGATTACGTTAATTTTTTAAATATAAATACTGATATTTATTTTGATTTATGAAGCAATATATTTTATAATTGCGTTTTATATTTGATTTTTAAATTTGTGGTTTGCAACCACAAGTAACGTAATTCAATCTTGATTTTTTTAGATCAATCCTATCTAATATTTATATTATGAATTTGATATTTATGCATTTATGTGCGTTATATATTGCTTACGTGAAGAAATAACATTAAAATAATATAGTGTCTATAACGAGAATTAGATCTGCATCTATGAAAATAAAATATTAAATTAATAGAATATGAATTTGTAATTTAAGAGCAAAGCAAGGTAAAAAATGACAACTGCACGCATTGCCGCGACAGGATAAAGTTACCGAGTGATGAAATCGCGAACGAAATGTCATGAATATTGGCGGTTTGGCAGAAATGTATCGACCGCATGTCGAAAATAAATGTCAACTACATACGAATGTTACACGAGTGCTTAGCCAAGCATAGAATCAGCGAGATATATTCGTCTGTACTCGATGCACGTAACATCGAGGCCCGTAACTCCGGCGAATTAACATTTCCTGGACGCTTTCTAGGTCCGACCGACCGAATATCTCGTCTGGCGCGACGAAAATTGCGCAATCGTGATCTCCTGGTGAGAGAAATTGCATGGTACTATTGTCAGGTGCCGTAATTTATCGCGATGATTATGCAAGGAAATGCTATTTTGCTACCGTCGTACCCGAACTCATCATTTCGTCGTTGGAATGTAGATTTCGCTATAGGGATTTTAATTTAACCAGCATCGTTATAGCTATATTTAAATATAGCTTAGAAGCTTTTTATGAAACGCAAGTACAGTTAAACGTGGCATAGAATGCAGATTTATTTTATCCTTTAGGACGATATCTCTTAGCACGATATCTCTTACGAATATCAACAAAATATCAAGATATCTATATCAAGAAAGTGAAATGATTTTATAAAGCTCTTTATAAAGCTACATATTCAAATATTACAAAGCAACAGTACGATCTATATTCGATCTTCATGTTGGAAAGTTCATTTTGAATTCCCAACTCACGGCATTTATATTTAATGTTTTCGTGATTAAAAGCCGGTACGCATTATTTTTACATTAAGAGACGCAACAGCATTAAGATGATTATCAGCCCATTTAAAGGAGACAATTTTTTTACTTCCGGTCACAGATTCGCCACGACCTGAGGATGCGAGATTGCGCGAGGGACAGAGGGGCGCGGACTGCTGGTGCTGCGAAGACACTGAGGTCTGCGACCATCGCGGGAAATGACCATGACGAGCGTGGCTGTCGCCCCGGGTAGCCTCGGTGCACCACCAGCTATGCTCACCCCCAAGATGTATCACCTGAGCCCGACATCCGGCTCGCCCAGCTCCGGCAAGGTAGGCCCCGAAATTCGTTCGCCCCCTGTGAATCCGAGATCGCTCGATGTCCGATTTACGAGGTCGCGCGATGCGATGCGCGAGAGAGCGTGTCTGATGTTAGACGCTCTTATGCGGCGTTTTACGTAACGGGACACAACCGAGGTTGGAATCGTGGAACCTCATCCGCGGTTGGTCATTAGATACAGCCATTGTGGCAAGTTGTGGCGGAGATTCTTAAGGAGGGCTTTCTTCTCCGGTATCGCATTTCTCCGTGTAGTCTAATTGCTACTTGCAGCGAGCCAAGTCTGAATGGCTCTCTTCTTACGTCTTCGAGGTAGGAAAGGCCATCGACAGTTTCATATTTTTTTCCTTTTCGAAATTTCTTCTTCTCTTTTTGCGTAGGGCAAAAACGCTTTTACATAACGAGAGTACGGAGAGTATAATTTGTTAGGTACAGAGCACTTGTGCGGCAAGTATTTAGAGGGAAAGTCAATATCATGGTGCGTTAGAGTTTTTGTTTGCAAAAAGCAAATTGATCATTTTACGGATGTTTACAACAACAGAGAAAGAGCGGTGCATAAGCCGCGCTGGCGTGTCAAAATAGGGAAAGTGCACTCGGATAGGTTAATTACTGGGTATAAGCCGCTTGCATAACGCGGGGATGAATGAACGTGACGTGGTTGCCTATCTCCCGGATCGCAGATTTTTTTCGTGCCTCCACTCTCCTTTTGCCTTTATCCTTTCCATTTCGTTCCGCGTACCGCGTTACTCTTGAGCAACATTGACGTTGATAGACGTCAACGTAGATAATAATTCAATCTGACACGTGTCATATTGTGGTGGTTGTCTCTTCATTATATTTAAAATGCGCAGAGCTTCATATTAAATAAGATGAAGCTAAAGATTGCATTGCCTATCGGATGGATTGTTCTATTCATAATTCATCATTACTCGACAAGTAATTTATATTTTTATAAAACTTATAAAACACGGGAGAATCGAAAAGGAAAATATTCATTCTTCCGATGTACATTTTCTTTTACGTAATCGTGGTAGCTGTTGCAAATTTCTCCGTCAGATATGTATATGCAATCACGTTGATGTTTCATTCAAAGTATTTACGAGGCTTGAAGTGGAATCTAAAGGCAGAAATAAACGCATCTTGGAGCAGCCCGATCTGCTGCAAATAAGCAACGTTATGATGTACGATACGCTCGCTGACCATAAGTACTCCTCATAACGATGCGACACTTTATTGGATGCTTAATTGCCACGATCGCACATCGATAAGCAATTTAGTGCTACGATCGCCATGCTAGGATTTTTCCCATCAACCGAGAATTGAATCGCTTGAGAAGCGTGAATTGACGTTCGCACTTTACGACGGTCCGGAATTGCGCGCGAAGTGCCGCTTAACACTCGCCTCGATAGACCGTCACTGACAGTTGAAAAACTTACGGCTTGGGTTTGCGGTTTGGATTTCTATATTCTTGCCTACGGCGTAAGATACCACGTACTTGAACAAAATTTATGGTAGAATTTGTGATATTTATTTTTTTAATTTTATTTTCTTTAAGAAAAATGCTATCGTTAAGCGTTTGATGAAGAAAGAATCTTTCTCCGAATCTCGAGTGTTCAGGGTTATCAGGAAGCTATCAATTATTTGTCATATCACATATAAAGCGCAAGTTAAAACAAAATGCCAGGTTGTTTTGTAATATATATATTTTTTTTTCTGTCTTTTTCTTCACTTTATATCAATATATAAAACGAAATACAGAAAAGTAAGAATATTTGTTACAAGACAATAAACTACGCCAGTTATTTTTATAATTATCATTCTACTATCATTATTATCTACATCATTATTGTCGAAGTTATTATTTTACAATGCTTATCGATGATTTTAAACGTAGCACTAATTATATTTTAACTATGTGCGATTGAATTTGATATATCGTGTTATGAGATGCTTGTCACGAAAGAGAAAAGCGGAGAACCCGAAAAGGGAAACCTAGCGCGGCATAAAACCAGAAATCCTGAAACAGAAAACGTTTCGCGAAGGACGGCTATATCACAATGACGTAAAGGCACTCTAATAAAGCTGAGGCTACATGCTTCAGTTCTTCGCTTGGACAATGGCTCGCCTGGTTTTACTTTAAAACCAGTCGTCGCCGATTATGATATCAGATACTTTGTATTCACGTCATCTTGATCGCGATACACTATACCTTTCCCGGATTTGCCTTTCTTAGCTGGAATCTCAAGTGTCAGTCGGTGACAAAGTGCCGGTTGATACTAATCGCGATTATGCATTTGCAAATTACATAATTAGTGCAATTTACTTATATTA